>JAGFNQ010006552.1:43275-135956 GCA_024364735.1 Boesenbergia rotunda | reverse complement strand
GATGTGTGTGTTATTTATTATTGTGATGCCAGCCGCTTGTGGTTGAGCTAGTATTGGTGGAGAGTGTATGTACATTTGCCCCATATTGTTCGCCGTACAGGGGAGATGCTGCCCGATTTTCGAGGAAGCATGTGCCTCTAGAGTCGTGACAATTTTTGGTATCAGAGCCAAGTTTTGCGATGTTTTGGTGTCTGTGGGTTTACGGAGTTGTTTTACGAGGTCAATCTGTATGTTACAGATTTGTTTATTTTTGCGAAGTCTTTTTCTTGAGGGTTGACGAAGTAGTTTTCTTTTATAAGGTCTATCTGTATTTTACGGATTTATTTTCCAGATTTATTTTCCAGAGTCATTTTCAGGTTATGGTTGTAATGGGACTTGGCAGCGACGAGACTTCTCCCGGCGACGAGTAAGTAAATAAGGTAATCTTTGATGATTATCTTATCTGTTGTATTTATTACCTTGTTTAAAGTTGCATAAACAGATGCTAGATTAATTGGATAGCATACTGTTACCTATATTCTTTGGACAGTAATAGTATCTGTTGGAGCAATTGGCCCCAAGATGGTCCGGAGTGACCATATGTTTTGATGTTTGGGCAAAGGGTTTAAGTTAGGTTTACCCTTGTGTACTTATATATGTATGTTGAGTGTGCAGGTTGTACATGTTATACATATGGACTTGACTGGACAGCCTTGGTACGATGAAGGATGGCATGGAGGCAAGCTGGAGGCTTGCGTGCGCATCCGAGGGACTTTGGAGAGCAGGGACGATGAGCTGATGGGTGCGGACTTCGAGGTATGCGTGAAGGATGACATGGAGGCAAGCTGGAGGCTTGCGTGCATCCGAGGGACAGGAGCCGAAGATGAAGAGGGCGCGAAGGCAATAGTCGAGGCTGCGGAGGAGGAGCCAGTCGAGTCGTGAGGGTCGAGTGCTGTGTAAATGTACTCGGGAAGGGTTTCAGCTAGGGACCAGTCGACTGCCTTGGGGGCAGTCAACTGGTAGGTGGCTGGTAAGCTGGCTGAGAATTTGAACGTTGAGGTGCAACGGTCGAATTTGGCTAGCACCAGTCGACTGCCCTGGGGGCAGTCGACTGGTAGCGAGGGTTTCATCCCGAGTCCTATTTAAAGAGGACTTCGTGGGGGCTGAGATTTTCGACGAGTTTGGTCTTGGTTAAGGACCAAACAGTAGTCTTTATACTCAGAGGTTCCCAAGGTGTTGTGGTGAGGTTTCTCCACCCACAAGGAGCGACGAGAGCTAGTCGGAGGTTATCCGGGGAGTGATCCACCGACGGATTCTTGGATTAGTCACCCGACCGGGGTGAATACCAAGTAAATAAGTATTGTTAGCATTGTTTCTGGTTGTTAGTTCTATTTTATTGTATATTTCCGCTGCGCAACTAACAACGTAGGTGAGAAGAAGAATCGAAACGCTATTCACCCCCCCCCTCTAGCGTACCACATACGATCTTACAGTTGGTATCAGAGCGAATGACTGCTCTTTATCAGACTAACCGCTGAGGGAGCACACGCTAGAGGAAAAGAGCCATGGAAGATAAACTTGAGGAAGACATCTACACTCCATCGGCCTACGATCATCAAGATTTTGACTTTTGGAGGGCAAGGATCGAGACATGGTTCGGGATGGAGTGGGACCTTCGAATCACGCTTGAAGAGCCATATGAGACTCCAAAGGATAAGCACGGGAAGAGGCTTAGGCCTAGATATTGGAGTCAAGAACAACAAGATCAAGCGAAAGCAAATGAGAAGGTAATTAGCATTTTGGTAAATATTTTGCCTAATAACATTTTGAGTTGTGTAGGTAAATATCAAAATGCATATGAATTGTGGAGCAAAGTGAAAGAAATTCATGAGAAACCTACACAATCTCAAGAGTCCAAAGAGATGTGTCAAATGGTTCTAGAAGAAGAATTGACCATCTCATCAAGTGAAGTGGAAGAAGAAAGTGAGAGGTCATCTACCTCATCTAGAGAAGAGGAGTAGGTCACGACCTCAAGAATAGAGGGGGAGGAGAGACCCTCGTCAATGCCGGAACAAGAGGAGGCATCCACATCATCAAAGGTTGAAGAAGAAGCTCCAACCTCCACCAGAGCAAGAGCCAAGGACCATATCACATGCTTTGGGTGTAATGAAAATGGGCACTACAAGGACAAGTGCCCGAAAGGGAAAAAGAAGGTAAAATCTACACTCATTTCAAGTTCTTTTAAATCTAACATGAGTTGTAGGAATGGAGGAGCCCAAGAAAAGAAAAAGAAAATCTGATGCTTCACTTGTGGAGAGCTAGGGCACTACCACACCAAGTGCCCTAGAAAAGGAGAATTAAAGAAGATGAAAAATTTGAGAAGATGGGAGAAGGAGGAGAGAAAGAGAAGAAGCTTTCATCAAAGGGGAACTTCAAGGGTAAGGGAGGTAATTCCTAACCCTAGATTGAAATGTAATTCATATTTAAGTTCCTCTATCCATGATAGAAATAGAATTAATCATTCATCCACGCATGCTAGTTTTCATGAAAAATGCTTAATGGTGCATAACTTTGAATTTAGATATAATGATAGGACTAGGGTTAACAAGGTAGATCATAACCCTAGGAAAAGCATGCATCATAAGCCCAAGACCTCTAGACCTACGAATAATGGCACTAATCCCAAATAGGGGAGGAATGTGCCTAGAAAGGAGGTTAGGCCTAGGAATGTCCAAGGTGGACATATGGTTCTAGGGTTAGAACTCTAGAGAGAGAAAATCAAGCCTTGAGGGCAAGGCTTGATACATTAGAAAAGGCCCTAGATAGATTCACGGTTGGATCTAAGGGCTTAGACATGGTGTTGGGTAATTTAAAACCCAACTATGATAGATCGGGTTTGGGATACCGATATAAGACTTCCAAGGCCAACAAAAAGAAATATGATGGGAAGGCATATGATCATGGCAAGAAGGAGAAGTCCAACGATGGCAAGGGGGTGTCATCCAAAGGGAAAGAGAATGACCAAACCAAAGACAAGGTGTCTAGGGTTAAGAGGGTTCGTTTTGTAGGCCAAGAATCACCGGAGGCTCACCGGTGTGGTCTAGTATAGGTTAAGTCACCTAGGGAGGTGGCTAGGTCTCAGAGCTCAAGGGGGAGCTTTAGGAACCTTTGGGGTCCATGGTAAATGGATCTCAAAAGTTTCTCTCCTAGGAAATTGGGTGAAATGTGCCAAAAAGGGTTGGAAGACTTGGCTAAGTCTTAATCCTAGGTTTTGGCACATTAGATGGAGTTTTAGGGAGAAAATGGTAATGATAAGGTTATAATTGGTAAAATTGGGTTTTAACGTGTAAATACCATGTAATTGGTTGGTAGAAATGAATTGTGATCAAGCATTGGAAAATACATTAAGAAGAAGTCGAAGTTAGAACTTTTGGGTTGAGTTTAAATGATATGTTTTAGAGTAAGTTGAGTTTCGTGTCAAACTTAGGATATGAAGTACATTTATTTGGAAACATATTTTTTCCAAATAAACATAGGCTTCACAAACCTCCCCACAAAATTTCAGATTTTTTGCAGATTTGTAGAATTATTTAGGCATTACTGAAGTTGGGCTGAAAAACCTGAAAATCAGGTATCAGTCGACTGTCATAGGGGCAGTCAACTGATTTAAAGCCCAGGAACCTTCTGTGAGTTTTCGCAGTCGACTGCCCTGGGGGCAATCGACTGGTTAGTAAGGATAGAGAGAAATGACTTTGGATCATAGGAGATGGTATTAAAATTAAAATCCTTGGTTATATTCCTTGAGTTAAGGTGTGCCTCATGGGTTAATGGTGATTATATGAAATAAGGCCATATGGAAAGTTCAAGGAAGTTTGATAAGTTTCTCATGTGTATCTAGGATTTAGAGATAAAAAGGGGAAAACTTTCATCATATTAAGGATATGGATAAAGAAATAAATTAAGGACAATTTAATGTGTCGAATTATGATGGTTAACTTTGACAAACACATGGAATTAGAGATACATTTGAAAATTAATACTAAATGTCAATCTTTTGAGGAAATTAGAAATTGTACCAAAAGTCAAGCACACTTGACATTTTCATGAAATCATATTTTTCTAGGATAGGGTATATGTTGATGCAGTCTGACCCTAATTGTTGTTTTGGTGTTGACATTGATTTTAGTTTAGGTTGATTATGATGATTATGATTAAGTCCTGATCGGGGATCAGGCATGTTATGGAAAATCCTATCTTGGAGGGCTAGGTGTTGGAAAATCCTAACCTGGAGGGTTAGGTGTTGAAAATCCTAGCTTGGAGGGCTAGGTGTGTGAAAAGTCCTAATTCGGAAGAGGTGGGTGAAAAGTCCTATCTGGAGGGCTAGGTGAAAAGTCCTAACTTGGAGGGTTAGGTGAAAATTCCCATCTTGGAGAGTTAGGTGAAAAAGTCCTGGCTTAGAGGGTCAAGTCCTAGCTTGGAGGGCTAGGTTTGGAAAGTCCTAATCCGGAAGAGTTGGGTGAAAAGTCCTAGCTTGGAGGGCTAGGTGAAAAGTCCTAACTTGGAGGGTTAAGTGCAAATTCCCAACTTGGAGGGTTAGGTGAAAAATCCTTAGCTTGGAAGGCTAAGGTAGATGAAACCCTAGCTTGGAGGGCTAGGTTGGAGCCCCTGGATCGGTCTGGTGACCAATCAGGGAGTTGGCATGGTGCTCCTTCGTGGATCGGTCTGGTGACCGATCCAGCGATGACTAATCGGTCTGGTGACCGATCAGGGAGTATGCGTTTCACCCATTGCTTTGCTCCTGATCGATCGGGTGACCGATCAGGGAGCAAACAGTGAGGTTGAGTTCCCTTGCTGAACTGCTCCTGATCGGTCTGGTGACCGATCAGGATCACTGTGCAGATCATTCTAGAGAACGATCCAGCATCGCAGGTTCCTCTCTATGATCGATCAGGACGGAGTCTGATCGGTCTGGTCACGACCTGATCGGTCTGGTGACCGATCAGGAGGTTTCCTGATCGGTCCGGTGATCGATTAGGAGGTCTGGACTGCGAAGCTCAGAAATTGCCCGATAAAGGGGTGGATCGGTCGGGTGATCGATCCACAACCTGGGATCGGTATGGTGATCGATCCAGGAGAGTCCCAAAGAAATCACGATTTCTAATTGAGCGTTGGGGACCGATCAGGACAGAGCCTGATCAGTCTGGACCCATCCTGATCGGTCTGGTGACCGATCAGGAGGCTCTCTGATCGGTCCGGTGACCGATCACTTTAATTCAAAATGCACTGTCAGACGCTCTGATCGCGTCTAAACGTATCCGATTCTCTGCGCTTAACTTCTGATTCTTGATTTACTGAGTGATATGCTGTTCTAATACTCTGATCAAGCTGCAGGTGACAGGGAAGGATTCAAACACTCAAGGAGAAGTCAATGGAGGCTTTCCTTGGAGCAGGTTTGTCCGTTTTCCATCTCAGGTTGCAACGGCTGGAGCTGCAGACTGGAGCTGCTGACCGGAGCTTGGCTGAGGGGAGCTCAGGAAGTCCAGGGAGGGCTCAGTGGTAGCTGGCGTTGGCAGGGAAGCAGCTGGAGGCTGCAGGAGATGTTGTCACCTGGTGCTGAGTGGAGAAACAAAAGGGCGGAAGATGGCTTCGTTGAAGCAGAGTTCTAGAGTTCGCGAACTGAGTTCTTGCTGCGCCTTTGTGTTCTCCACATCTTGCTTGCGTGTTCTGAAGTTCCATCATCTTGTGCAAGCAACTACAATCTGTGAAGCGGCCATTCATTACTTGAGTGCTTGAAGGAGGGAACAAGAAGCTCCGAGTCCAACAGCGAGAAGACACGAGGAGAGGGCTCTTGCGTGAGATCGGCTCTGGGTGGAGCTCTGAGGGAGCTTGCTGTGTTCTTGTCTTTGCTAAGTGCTAAGTAAGATCTTTCTTGTTGTTTCATTGTGCTTAAACATATATCTGTGATTGAAACGCTGTGGAGAGGTTTCTCCACCGAGAAGGAGGTTGCTTTCTATCCGGTGATAACCGGGGCTTGATCTGCCGACGATCAAGGGATCGCCCACCTTAAGGGCACGCCAACGAGTAGGGGCAAGTTATCCCCGAACCTTGTAAACCCTCCTTGTTAGCAATCTTGCTAGTTGTGTTTGTTTGCCTTCATTTTCTGTTTCTGTTTTCTGCACTGCTTTGTTTCCATTGTTTCTTCCGCTGTGCTACTGATAAGGTTGAGTGAAGAAATTTGATAAGTGTCAAAGGTCAAAGTGTTTGGCTATATTCACCCCCCCCTCTCTAGCCATCCGGGTTCCAACAGTATATCCTAGCAAGTGTGCTTGCCAACCATTAAATTGTTTTAGGTCTTTGTTGAGTTCTTTTTGGCACTAGGGATAAGATTGCTTGGGGCAATCCTTAAAGGTGTCTAAGGGAGAAGAACTTGGAAGTTGAGTTGGGTAGAACTTAACTTGGTGTTAAGGTGTTAAGTTGGGAAGAACTTCACCTAGGTAAATGAAAATTGGGAGAATGCATCGGTTAAAGGGGAGGTTGCCTCCTTGGTTTCCTTAATTTTCATAACAAGAAAAATTTTGGGATATATGGTGAATGGATCTTAGGAGGGTTGTTCCTAGAGGTCTAGATGAACCATGAGATGTGCCAAAAGAATTGGAGACAGACTTGAGTCTTAATTCTTGGGATTTGGCACGTTAGATGTAGGTTTCATGCATGGAAATATTACATTTGGATCATATAGCATGAAAATTGGTTTTTGATATACAAATGTCATGTCAATCAATGCTAGGGATGCATTGTAGGGTGGCATAGGCAGAGACATCAAAGTGAAACCAAAACTAGGACCTTTTGGGCAAGGTTTGAGTGAACCTTTTTAGCTAGTTTTGAGTTTTGTGTCAAACTTGGGAATGGTGATAGATACATTTTGGAATGTATTTTTCCCAAGTAGGTATGTGTACCATAAATTTCTCCACAAAATTTGGGAATTTTTGGAGATTTGTGGAATTTCTGGCGCATTTCTGAATTTCGTCAAAAAGGCTGAAATTTTGATTTTCAGAGTATCAGTCGACTGCCCTGGGGGGCAGTCGACTGGTCAACGCTGAATTTTGTTTCAACAGCTGGGTATTTGTCCAAATAATGAAAAACAAGTGTATGGGGGGCTAATACACATTGTTTATAATCATTGGGGATTGAAAGAACCAATAATTGGGATATTATTGGGGTCTTTTTGATGTATGGCAAAGGGGGAGAAGTTTGGGTTTAAGTTGGGAAACCATACTTACCTTTGCTAGAAACCCTAAGTTTAGGAGGAGCTGAGATTGAGGGGGAGCATGTTTGCTCCATTCTTGGCGTAAGGGGAACCTGGGAGAGGTTCTTAAAAAGCCTTTGTAAGTCCAATGCAGGGGGAGCTTGGGAGAAGCTTTAAAAAGCCCATTTTGGTGAAAAAGTCCTAACTTGGAGAGTTAGGTGTAGGATGCCTTGGGATAGGATCCATTCATGCATTGCATATGCATTATTTTTGCCATTGACTACTGTTTTGTTTTCCCTAACTTAAACGTATTGCCAAACATCAAAAAGGGGGAGATTATTGGAGCAATTGGCCCCAAGATGGTCGGAAGTGACCATAGGTTTTGATGTTTGGGCAAAGGGTTTAAGTTAGGTTTACCCTTGTGTACTTATATATGTATGTTGAGTGTGCAGGTTGTACAGGTTACACATATGGACTTGACTGAACAGCCTCGGTACGGTGAAGGATGGCATAGAGGCAAGCTGGAGGCTTGCGTGCACATCCGAGGGACTTTGGAGAGCAGGTACGATGAGCTGATGGACACGGACTTCGATGCATGTGTGAAGGATGGCATGGAGGCAAGCTGGAGGCTTGCGTGCATCCGAGGGACGGGAGCCGAAGATGAAGAGGGCGCGAAGGCAATAGTCGAGGCTGTGGAGGAGGAGTCAGTCGAGTCGTGAGGGTCGAGTGCTGTGTGAATGTACTCGGGAAGGGTTTCAACTAGGGACCAGTCGACTGCCCTGGGGGCAGTCAACTGGTAGGTGGCTGGTAAGCTGGCTGAGAATTCGAACGATGAGGTGCAATGGTCGAATTTGGCTAGCACCAGTCGACTGTCCTGGGGGCAGTCGACTAGTAGCGAGGGTTTCAGCCCGAGTCCTATTTAAAGAGGACTTCGTGGGGGCTGAGATTTTCGACGAGTTTGGTCTTGGTTAAGGATCAAACAATAGTCTTTGTACTCAGAGGTTCTCAAGGTGTTGTGGTAAGGTTTCTCCACCCACAAGGAGCGACGAGAGCTAGCCGGAGGTTATCCGGGGAGTGATCCACCGACGGATTCTTGGATTAGTCACCCGGCCGAGGTGGATACCAAGTAAATAGGTATTGTTAGCATTGTTTCTCGTTGTTAGTTCTATTTTATTGTATATTTCCGCTGCGCAACTAACAACGTAAGTGAGAAGAAGAATCGAAATGCTATTCACCCCCCTCTAGCGTACAACATACGATCTTACAGTATCAAATGGGGTTTTGCCTTGTGGAACTCTGAGAGGTTGGAAGGAGCTTGCTCGCATTACTATACCTGATAAATTTCTTAAGCATCCTGGGTTTGGTTATCTGAATAAGGACATTATTTTGTCGGATACATTAGCTAAGGCCTGTGGTGGCAAGAATGGGATCTCCAATACTAGTATAGACCTAACCATTAAGTTTTTCCCCTACAACATACTCATTCTGTACTTATAGGAACTCTGACCACAAGTAAGAAACAATAGCCTTTGCGATGGATTTAGATTAGTTTTAGGTTGCCATTGTATTCGGTTCTTAGTTTTGTCTTATTCATTAATGATAGCTAGATTTGTAGATGCGTCCTTTAGTCTAATATTGATGTATCAAAATGCTTTCATCAACAACTTGATGATGTTGAACAATACATTTATTGGACAGTTAGAACACCTTATACATTTATCTCGCAGAGTTAGTAGTACTTGAACAACTTGAAGATGATGATAAACAAGTTTAGTTATTTACATTGTATTAATACAACTTATACATTTGTCTCGCAATGAATATCACCTACACAGTTAGAACACACTTGTTGGACAGTTTATTTTTCATTTTTTTTGAAAACTTGTCTTGAGGACTTCTTCATTACATCCTTAGAAATGTGGAATAAGAGATGGCAATTGAGCATGTATCATTGCCACACCAATGGAGAAAGCCTGTAAGTCTGAAAGAGAAGGGTGGTAGTAGATGACATATAGACCATCATTCATGTCTACTATCTTCACAGTTGATTCAGTACTCGTTGATCCCTGAAAATTTCAAAACAATTGCTTGCTAAACATTCAGTCAGAGCATGGAATGTAGTATACTAAATGTCGACCTTCTAGTTCTAGCTATCGGTATAAGAATAGAGATGTAAGAGCTACCTCCATAAATAGATTGACCGACAAACATGCGAAGTTTGGGAGTCATTCAATGCTAAATGTGGAAGGCTCTTTCAGACAATGATTTCTTGAAGCTTCTGTTAGAAATCCTTTACTTGAGTTGACAATTATATATATATATATATATAAATTCACTACTATTCTTAGCAATTAGGCATTACTGCCAATATAACAAATGAAAAAGAAAGTTAAGACGATATGAACATTTTTAACAGTTCTGATAATTCCCTATATGTTTATTATTCGTCAATCTAAAATTATACTTGTTAGACCTTACCTATTATCCTCTCATAAACAAAGGAACTGGATTAGAGGTTATGTCCATGACAACTTAATTGTCAAAGTATACCTTTCCAATTTGATTTTCAGTTGTTTAACCCAAATAAGCTCTTCATGCATTTAGGGATCATAACATCATTATATTCCACATCTGCACTCAATCTCAATCTGAGTATATAAGGGTTTCTTGCTCTTAGACAGAACCAAATATACATAGCCAATCAACGTACAGACCAAAATTTTAGATTCTTAAAGTTACACCTAAATAAGAAGTAAACATGACATGGAGCTTTAAGAAACAAACATATCACTTTCACTGTGAATAATGTGTCTGATCTTCTAACTGAGATAATTTTGTTTCTCAACATATCTTTTACGCCTTACTGTATCACTTAGATCCATGCAAGTAATAGCTGTCTTAGTTTGCAACATACCAATCTCCTCCAACATATTAGACATATTTCCATTAAAGATCATCTCAACGGACTAGATTACATCAGTAACATCCTGTAATGTGTTGAGATGTAATTGCAACATAACATCTTTTGCTCGCACTCTAACAACTACCACGACAACAAGTGGTTGAGTGAATCGAGCAACAATATGACTAACGACGGCTTAACCAAATGTAAGCCCAACAGTCGTTAGTATGCAACGTGTAAGTATGGTGCATGCTATACGATGCACGAACAAGTATGGTGTAAGCCCAACAGTCGTTAGTAACACATTTCCATTAAAGATCATCACTTAGATCCATGCAAGGCGCAAAAGATCATCTCAACACAATCTAGCTAGGATCACCCTAATCATAATGATTAACTTTCAATTTAAAATCTAAATATTGGAAGTTAACTAGGTTAATCCTAACTAGATTAAATCCTTACTTAACCTGGGTCTAAATCCAATCAAACCTCCCTCACACTGATCAACATCAATCTAACATCATTAAAATCTCAACACCAAAATTCAACCCCAAGGACAAAGGCAGCTCACGGTAGCAACCAAGAACAACAAAGTTCTACTCAACTCTCGCAAGAACTCAACCTCACACTACCCCATTTCAGTTGCAACTTATCTAACTGACACCAATTTAACATGATATCATTTTGGAAATTGGTCAACCATTCAAAACTCCAACTACAAGTACTTATCAAACGATAAGGAGTTTATCCCAATCTCATCCAACAGCCCACAACAAGCTCAAAATGAAAAGGAAACATAATTCAAGGCCATGGCTATCTAATCAACTCCAAACTCAAAGACTAAACCTGTAGCAGCCCTCCCCCTCAAATGAAACGGTTACAGCAACAAAATCACCAGATTAATCCCAAAGGTTCAAAACAGGATTACATCCCAAGGTCAACAAGTGGAGCAAGGGAGAGCATTACTCAAACCAGAAACTGAGCTAACTCTTGAAAACAACAACTAACAAGTAAGGATCTGATCAGTTTACTTCTTCTACACGAAATCTACTCATCGATCAAAAGATCAAAACCAATCCAAGAACAAAGCTCTCAAAGCCCAAGCAGACCCATTCAACATCATATTTTCAAAACAGAAACCACTAATCCATACTCATTCCAATTGAAACCATAACAGATCCCTAAACCAATTCAAAACAAACACAGTTTCCTGCTTAGAAACACTCACGATAGATCAATGGAACACAATCAAAACTAAACATAACTCAACAACTTCTCAAACACACATCATCCAAGAAACAGAAAACAAAACAAACTAAACTGAGAACCTAAATTCTTACAACAACCACCAATCACAGGTTCTTTTCAAAATCTCGAAAATACATGATTCAATTCAAGCAAATCCGATCAGAATCTCAAAGACAATTTCCTCGTTTGAAATCTTAGCTACACCACCACTCACCTAAAGAGGATTCACACGCAGGAACCCGAGGATTCTCCGGCGGCCTAGACTTCCTCGACATATCCCCAATTCTCAAATCCACATCCAACACGCGAAGGATAGATCGTCACAGAGAGAATTGGCCCCAGCCTGGCACCCCTTATGTATCACCAAGAGGAAATCAACATGTCTCCCATCGGTGATACACAACACAAGCTATGGCCCTAGATCTCAGAGCTCACCTGATCGGGAGCGAAGGAAGTACATCTAGACGCCGATTGTCATGAGCCGATTGCTCCTCTAGCAACACTACACGGTGAGCAGGGGAAGGTGCTCCTTGGTTTTCCACATGATTGAGGAAGAAGATGCTGATCGTCGACGTAGGGAGCTTTCGGAGAAGAGGCACCCCGTCGGCCCGATCTCATAGAGGGACGAAAATCGCGAGGGATGAGTTGTGTGGACTGATGCTACGAGGATGGCTTTAATCAAAGCCTTTTTGCACATTAGCCCCCAAACTCCTGTTTATTAAGATTTCGATCCTAATTTCAAAATTTTAAACAATCAACCCCCTCCACATTTGGGTTTAACCCATCTAACAACCTCGGACCTCCAAACAA
The DNA here is from genome assembly GCA_024364735.1 of Boesenbergia rotunda. Lineage (NCBI taxonomy): Eukaryota > Viridiplantae > Streptophyta > Magnoliopsida > Zingiberales > Zingiberaceae > Boesenbergia > Boesenbergia rotunda. Next base: position 123,771 of record JAGFNQ010006552.1, on the reverse strand, counting down.
ATTACGGAAAGTCCTCCAAAACTTCTCGAATCTTTTTCTAGTCTGGATTTTTATTTAGCCAAATCTAACAAATCAAACCTGGGTTTTACCCTACCAAACATCAAGTCCTATTTAGCTTAACTCTTGTTCAGACTGACCAACCCTGGATGCTTTGCTAATCACTCTGTCAAACATCAGATCCTGTTTGGCTAACCCTTTGGTCATGCTGATCAAACCTGACTTTTACCCTACCAAACATTAAGTCCTATTTGGCTTAACCCTTGATCAGACTAACTAGACTTTGGTATATTGTCAAACATCGAAATACTAGAGGTTGACTGTTCTTGTATGATGCTTTTTGTACCAACAACTTTCAGCTGAGGCACCTCCCAAGGCAACTGAGATGCCTCAATTGACCAAATGTTCAAAGTCAACACTCATGTTGACTTTTATATCCTTCTTCCGCTTGGGAGATTTCTAGCCAACTAGAGTTAGGCTCACCCAAACTTGACTCTAGCCTTTGACTCGAACGAAATTCCTCTCAACTTCTCATACCTCGGATGTCGTGCACATCCTTCTCACTCCACCGATGTACTCTTCCGCATACCTCCATGTCCCTCGGATGCACCGAGCCAGTCGGCTCCCTTCCTATGTCATCCTTCTTGTCGGCTACATCTTCCACTCGACTTCTTACGCTCCTAAGCTCATGTACACTTTGACACAGGGATCAAAACACACCAGGACCTAACTTAACTTGGTTGATCACATCAAAACCAACCCAGAGTACTTACACCTATTACATATCTAAAGACTTGGAGGTAAGTACTTTAGAAAATTTATTTTCTACATTAGAATTACACGAGTCTTGTTGTACAGGAAGAAAAAGAAAGATGGGCAATATTTCCCAATACGAGAAGGTTGAAACTGATGCAAAGTCTTCAACCGATGAAGAAGAACGACCTATATGGTAAGAAAGTTAAGTAAATATTTTCAATCTAATAAACATAATAAGATGCAAGGCAAAAAGTATTCTTCGAGAAAAAGAAAAGTCTGATACTGCAACTGTCCTAAGAAGGACATATAAAAGAAAACTGCCTAAAGATGAAGAAGAAAGGACCAAAGAAAGGCAAGCACAAGAACCTGAATGACACGTGGGATGACACATCATCATCAGAGTCTAAACTTGAGGAGTATGTTGAACTAGCACTTATGACAAGTCACCAAGAAGAGAGCATCATTGAAGGGGGAGCTACTTCAGAAAAAAGTAGCGACGAAGGGGAGCTTCCAACTTCGAACACAATATGATAAGTGAGGTATATCTTTTACCTCCTGATCATTTATATTATGGAATCAAACAAATGACTAGATCATTATGCAAGTTAAAAATTAAAAATGTAAATCTTAAAAAAAGGTTAGCCTCTGCATGTCCACTAGAATTATATGATAATTTAAAATTGAAAATGATAATCTAAAAGAAAAATAAAAAAGTTAGAAATGGAAAAACTAGCATGCTCAAATGTTCTTACTACAAAAAGAAATGTAAAATATCATGGAGGGCTTAATTAGTATTTAAGGAAACATAACGGTCAAATTATAAAAATATCTAAAAGCTATGTTCCACCCAAATTCTTAATTAATCTAGTAGGTATAGACATCTATATTGGATCCCTAAACCTGTTTTAAATTGAATTTTTTTTTTTTTTTTTGCATGCTTAGTAGTTGAATAAATAGCTTTAGAAATCTCGGAGTAATGAAAAATACATTTGATGATTTATTTCTTGATTTAATTAGGTTTTACATTTTTTTGTTAATTATAGATACAATTCATATTTATCCAAAAAAAATTTTAACATTTTTTTTGAACAACTTATGAATTTCTTTGAATTTCTAATCAAAAATCAAAATTTTAATTTTAAAATACTTTGAATTTTTTTTGAAAACCAAATTTTTTTTAAAAATTATATTTTATTTTTGACTAATGAGAAAAATTATCAAAATTTTTTGAAGTCAAAATCTAATTTTAAAAAATAATTTTCAAAAATTCTCAATTCTATGATAAAAATTATTTTCGTAAACTTAGAAAATTTATTTTAATATGAAATTTTTTTTCGTAGTCAGATTAATCATTTCCACACATGAACAAAAAATTTGATTGTTTTGACTAAAAATTAATTTTCTATGAATTTTTATTAAAAAAATATTTTAAATATTTTTTTAAAAAATCGGAGATAGATTTGTATAACTTAAATTTTTTTGTGAATGCTCATTGGATTCCACATTCATAGAAAAATAAGAAATTATTTTTGATGAAGAAAACTATTTTTTTTTTGAAAATTTACTTTCGAACATAACTTTTTAAAGAATAATTATTTCTTTTTACACCTTATATGTTATTAACATCTGTTTTCTCAAGTTTTACAATATTTGAAAAAAAATCTGGTTTTTTTAATGTGATGAAAGGGAGAAAATTTTTAGGGTTAATGTGGAGGTTTACTTATACTTAACTACAATATTTGTTGTAGCAAATTGTATAATTTAATTTGTTTTATTATTTTGCATAAACAATATTATTTTGTATTTTGATTTACCCTAATTTAACTCGGATTGATGTATATCAAAAAAGGAGAGATTGTAAGTATTCTGTGTTATTTTGATATGATCAACTAAGCCAAGTTAGGTTTTGGTTGGTTTGATCCTTGTGTCTAAGTGTGCAGGAGCACAAGAAGTCGAGTAAAAGACATAACAAGCGAGAAAGATGATACGGGGAAGGGAGTCAACGGACTCAGTGCATCCGAGGGATGAGAAAGTTGAGGAAGAGTACACCGGTGGATGAGAAGGATATACATGACGTTTGAAGAACGAGAAATCGGGGAGGAAGCCTGCTCGAGGAGAAGGTTGGAGTTGGGTTCGGGTGAGTTCAACTCTGGATGGCTGAAGATCACCTAAGCGGACAAAGATAAAAAAAAGTCAACAAAGGAGTTGACTTTGAGAAGTTGATCTTAAGGAGCTAAGGCACCCTCAAAGGGACTAAGGTTGCCTCCCATGAAAAGGAGTGAAGGCGCCCTAAGTTCGATACAAGATGCCCTAGGTTGAAACTAGGGCGCCTCCAGCCAGAAAAAACTAGTCATTTGCATGGATAAAGTTCTATCCACTTAGAGACACCCTGGATGACTTTGAAGGTGCCCTAAGTGTCACGTTAGCAAATGGTAACTTCAACCGTTGGTTTATAAATAGCTCCCTAGAGCTAGGATTATAATAGAATAACTAATATTCAATTTCCTAGTCTTTTAACTAACTTTCTAAAGATTATAAGAGTCTTTTCTAGCTACAATGAAGGAGTATTTTACTAGAACTTTCAACTACCTTGGATTAACAACCACCTTAGTTGCAACCAAGTAAAATCTGTTAGCCTCTTTTCTTTTATGTTGATCATAATTATTTTAACTATTTAACTAATTTGTCTATCGTTGTAATGAAAGTCCAAAAGATCCTATTTATATTTGTAGGGTTATTCACCCCCTCCTAGCCAGCCTACACGGGAGCTATAGTTTCTTTATGCACATTAATTTAATTTCTGCTTAACTTAAAATGACTAAATAGTAAAAAAGGTTAATTGATTCTTGACAACCTAGTATCATGATGCGATGAGATGATAGTACTTTAGAGATGCTTAGTTTAAGTGTTTAGGATCGAAGAACACGCTAGAGGGGTGAATAATACGAGTCGTTTTTTATTTTTTATTTTTTTTTGAAAAAATACTAGTTAAAGCAACAGAATAATAAGCAAGGAAAATAATGCTAACACATTTTGTTTTACATAGTCCATAGTCCGGTGACTGCTAGTCTAATGCCTGGACTTGTTAAGTGTTTTCATTGGACAATTCACTAATAGCTCGAATGGTTACAAAGAGATAGAATTCAAAGTACAAAATGGAATAATTATACCAATTACTTAGAGTAGAAACTTGGACATTATCGTCGAAGCGGTCTTTCAACGTTGTAAAAAGCTTTTCAGAATAGTATGTGAGTATGAAAGTTGTTTGGAATAATATGTTTTAGGTGTTAATCGAACCCTCCTTTTATAGATCCAAGGGCCTCTAGTTAGAATTGATCTGATCCTAATCCTGATCGTGATCCGTTCTTATCGCAGCTTATTCATATCCTGGTGCTTCAATCCCTTACATGATCCTCGATCGCCAATGTAGTGAAATTTGAGCGAGCCTCTATCTTGGTCAACTATATCCTATCCCAGGCGCATGAATGCTAACGTTCGTCGATCAATCAAAGGCTGCCACCTCTTCCTGTCACGACCGAGATAATCAAGGGGCCTAGATCCCTTCTAGGCACTTAGTTCAACTCTTCCAGACTTTTTGGCTTCTACATCAATAAGTTAGCATAGAAAATATAGTAATATGAAATGAAATATTTTGACAGTTTTTGAATTGTCCGATCATAACTTTTGGATTTCTAGTGAAACCCTAGGTCGAGCCAATATCTATTGTTCCCTCAATAGGGAATGCATCATCACCTACTCCTCACAAGAGAGTTTACCTATTGCTAAATATCTGATCTTCCAAACCTATTTGGATTTTTGTTTAACATCCAATCTTGACCTTCGGGACTTCCTGCTAGACGTCCGGTCCTTAACTCGCCTAGACTTCTACATGGTGTCCTTGACCCTCAGGGCTTCCCGCTTAGTGTCCTCAACCCCTAGGATTTCTATCCAACGTCCTCAATTTGCCAAGACTTCTGCCAAATCCACTCGATTAGGACTTCTTTGCCTAATCCACTAGACTAGTACTTCTTGCCCTATCCACTTGACTAGGAATTCTTTGTCTAGTCTCAATTAGGACTTTCCTAACACTTAATTAAGCTCGCTAGATCACAATAAACTTTAACTTTGAACCTTTGCCAATATCAAAATAGAAGTTTAATTAACTAGTGCTTCCAACACCAATATTTTCAAGTTAAGTAAGGAGTATCCTATTTGGTCACTCAGCTAATTGAAAGTAAGTAAAACTATCTCGTCACATCCTAAACTAGTTTGACCAAAATCTTTCAATAAGTTGGCTAAGTGTATGATTTCTAAAGTTTCCTTAGCTTAAAAAGTGGTCATTGATCCAATTCAAAAGGCCCCTAGCTATACCTCGCCATAAACTAGAACACAACTTTAGAAATGTCCACATAGTTGATTGAAGGTTAAACCTGTATCTAACAAAGATTAAATAATCTTCAAAATTTAAATTAATTTAATTAATCCATAATCAAGTAAAAACCTAAATTAAAAATCCTAATTTAATTAATCCTAAATTAAATTAAAAATTCTAATTTAATTAATCTGAAATCAAATTAAAAATCTTAACTTAATTAATCCAAAATCAAATTAAAACATCTCATATTCTCATTAAATTAATTCAAAATCAATTAGTAATTATCAATATAGACCTAATTAGAATAAATCTATATAATTACTTAATTTAAAATTAATTAATAATCAAGATAAAATTGATTTGAACAATTCAAATTTAATTAAATTAAATAATTCAGAATTAAATAGTAAATTAATTAATCAATGCCGTAATCATAAAATTCAAACATAATTAAAAATTCAAATCCTAAACTAAATAATTAAAACTTAATTAAAATTTTTAATTTGAAAAATTCAAATTACATAATTTGAAATTAAATAATAAATTAATTAATAAATATAATCTTAAAAATAATTTGAGTAATCCTAATCTTAAAAATTCAAAAGATAAGTTATCAAATCTCCGGAAAGACTAACTCAAATTTAAATGATACATAATCTACCGTGTATGACTAGCTAGAAATCAGAGCATAAGTCGGGGGAAAATTTTAATAGGGCTAAATCGATCATCCCAGATTTATCTAATCCATCAATTTTTTTTTTTAAGAAATCGAAGCATACACAAGTGTGTGGCTATTGATATAGATAGGCTGTTTCTAGGGCTTCAAGTGCATGTATATCAAACCCTAGACATCTACTCTGACCAACTATTGTATTAGGCTAGAGTAGATATAACTAAGGTTGCGCATGTATATCTCTTTTAGATATGAATACACATTTATATACCTTATAAAAAAATAGAGATTAAGTTGCGCTTAATTAATAAAATGAATCATGTAACAAAATCTTCAAAACAAAATAGATCGTGCGTAAATAATCTAAATATAATTCTTAATAATCAAATATGGAATCTCTGATTCCACTTGTCAGGAAAAAAAGAATGAAATAATCCTTTGGTGCAAATCATTACATATAAAATCCTAGATCTTTCATGTTTAATTACTAAAAATTAATAATAATTATGCAAAAACACACTTGAATCCATAATACTTACTATCCTTTTAAAGTTGGGCGATCTGCCTTCCAGATCAACATGACTCTCCCTTTCAATGTTCTCTCATTCCTCTCTATCATCATGGGATTCAAAACAGAATAGATGCTGACTTGTATGATCCAGGGACCATAACTCCATATTTAGAGGGTTAATATATTTGTTATCTTCTGACATTTGCTATTCTAATATATCATAAAAAAATATTAATAAGATTTCTATACACTAAACTCTGATATCACTTGTCAGAAAAAAATGAAATAATCCTATTGTGCAAACCATCACATATAAAATCCTTGATCGTTCATGTTTAATTATTATAAATTAATAATATTTAGTATCCTTGAATCCATGCATAATACTTAGAATTCTTTTTAAAGTCGTGCGATCCGCCTTTCAGATCAACATGATTCCCTTGAGAGACCCCTTCAACATTCCCTCGGCGCTCTCTATGATCATGGGATTCAAAACAAAATAGATGATGACTTATGTGATCCTGAGATCATAACTCTATATTTATAGAGCTAATATATTTGTTATCCTTTCATATTTTCTATTTTAATCTATCATAAAAAATATTAATAAAACTTTTATACACTAAACTCTGATATCACTTGTCGGGAAAAAAAAATAATATAATCCTTTTTACAAACCATCACATCTAAATTCATAGATCTTTAATAAGGTAAGGGGTTGTTACCTCCGCGGCCTCCTTAGATTCAATCTCATGAATATAAAGAGAGATAAATTTAAATACACTGGCAAAAATATATATAGTAGAAAAATATTATATTATCAATTTTTAGGAATTGTCTTCTGACTATTATGTCGGAAAAGTTATACGTTACGATTGTGTTACGCCTTGAGAGAAATTCTTAGATCTTAATATTTTGGTGACAGGTGGTCATGGGATGTTCTCTGATTCATATTTTATTTAGGTCTTTCATGTTTAATTATTAAAAATTAATAATAATTATGCAAAAACATACTTGAATCCATAATACCCCTTTTAAAGTCATGCGATCCGCCTTCCATATCAACATGATTATCTGGAGAGAGCTGGCTTAAATCTTTTCGGCCCCAGACATCTTACCCATACAGTAAAAATCATGATTTATCCTTTCGAATACTTGTGAGGCCGAGACCAAGGGGCCGCTAAAGTGACGGTTCCACCTTTAATTTGCATGATTATCTGGAGAGAGCCTTTCAATATTCTCTCGGCGCTCTATATGATCATAGAATTCAAAAGAGATATATGATGATTTATGTGATCCAAGACCATAACTCCATATTTATAGGATGATATATTTGTTATTCTTTGATATTTTTTATTTTAATTTAAATAAAAAATAAAAAATATTAATAAGACTTCCATATACTAAAGTAACATACCATAAAGGTACGTTTGGTTCAAATTATCATATATAATCTTAGTTATGTGATTACCAAGTAATAACATAACTAAGATAATAGAGAATGAAACATAATCTAGTTGTTTGGTTTAATTTAGGTAATCAAATAAAACTTTCTTTTTTGAGTAATAGTCTATAACATAATATAATATTTTACCGTATTACCCTTAGAAATTTGTTTAGATAATTTTATTAAATTTTAAATTGAATTTATTTAATTTATTAAATTTTTAATTAAAATATTAAATTAAAAAATATTCGTCGCGCGACACCGACGTCGGCGTCGAGGTCGACCGTCAGTGTCCGCGTAGGTACGTAGTCGGTATCCAACACCGGAAGCCGACGGTCGTAGCCACCGGTCGACGCCGGCGTGGCGGCCGGTTGACGTTGGACGCCGGCGGTCGACGCAGGCGGCCGGCGGTCGACGCAGGCGGCCGCGCGGTCGACGCAGGCGGCCGCGCGGTCGACGCAGGCGGCCGCGCGGTCGACGCAGGCGGCCGCGCGGTCGACGCAGGCGGTCGGCCGGAGCCGTAGCCGTCGGCGATCGGCGGACGATCGTCGGTGTCGGTTGATCGGCGCCGATTGTTGTCGGCTACAGGCCGGCTATCGGTGCCGACCCCCGGCGATAAGCGTCGATCGTTGATAGTGGTCGTTGGTCGCCGGTCGCCACCGAGGCCGATGGTCGCCGGTCGTTGGCCGCCACCGACGCCGGCGGTCAGCAGTTGCCAGTCGCCAACCGCCATAGCCAGTTGCCGGTCGTCAGTCGCCGACCGTCGTTGCCAGTCGTCGACCGCAAATAATGCATCCGGAATTTAATAAATTGTAATGGTTATTTTCGTCTTAAATATAATTATTGAAGGATAATTTTGGAATTATAAATTTCATAATTCCGGAATCAAGAAAAACCTTATTTTCCTATGGTTTTCCAATTCCGAGTTGCATGACCCTTTTGTTGACGTGTCGGGCATCGATCATTACTTGGGAATCGCTGATTATGTAAACCAAACAAGATTTTCGTTGACAACCTTAGATGGATAACCAATGTTATCAAGGATAATCCCTAATCAATCGCATCCTAACATTTATATTACAGCTCAAATACTTAAAATCTTAAGCTATATTTGATTAAGAATAATATAATCAAGCTCGTAATATAATTGGCCTTGACATCATAGTATTGGCCTCGTAATCCGGATTACAAAACTTTATTAATTTTTTTAACCTCAGATTATATTACATTATTATTTTAAAATTATACCAAACAAAATAATTATTTTTATAATATAATCTTGATTATATTATAAGATAGATTATCGCTTATTTAATATAGTCTTAGTCTAATATGTCAATCCGTAATTCATAAATACTTCAGTTGAATTAAATATATAATATAAAATTAATAGTAAAGAAGCCAAAAATGAATTATTATTCGTCATAACCATGATGTCTAAAAAGAAATTTTGCCCTGGAGCTATAATACATCGGAAGGACTAATAATTATCTTAGGTATTTATAGTTCGATTCCTAATTATGACGTATTTTAGAAGAATTTTATTTTTAAATGGAGTGTGAATCCTAGGACACTGAGCTTTTGGACCGCCCACTGCGAGCGCTTTCCAATTTATCCTCCCAACCTATGGAAAACATCCGTAGAATCGGACCGATCGTTCGAGACTCGACGTTACCAACCTCATTAATCATTTTTTTCTAAAAAAGATTTCAACGAATAAAAAGTTAGTAGGTATCTATTAGAAAAATAAAATAAAATTTTTATATTGATTTGAAATAAAAAAATGTTGCCAAGTTTTTATATTAACTATAAATTGCTTTTAAATCCCCAATTAAATCTTAAACTTTATGCTCAGTCCTTATGTCAGAAAAAGTTCATTTCCACTCCCTGGATATAAAGTTTTATTTGCATCAGCTCCCTAAAATATATTGATGTACCCAATTGCCCTCATTATTTTTAAGTATAAAAAGTCCAAAATGAGATATAACTTCTCCTAAATTCAGTATCATATAATTAAAATCTAGTATATTTTCTATCAAATTGAGTATCATCCTTTTATCGAATGCAGTAATAACTATAATTCTTTTTAAATTCAGTATATTTAAATTAGAATTTAGTATATTTTTCGTCAAATTAAACATAATTATTTTTCTTCTTGGCTAATTGATTAGGAGTTCATACCAATTACCGTCATTATTTTTAAGTATAAAAAATTCAAAATGAGGTATAATTCCTTCTGAATTCAGTATCATATAATTAAAATCTAGTATATTTTCTATCAACTTGAGTATCACCCTTTTTTCAAATGCAGTTATAAGTATACTTTTTTTTAAATTTAATATATTTAAATTAGAATTTAGTATATTTTTCATCAAACTAATTACAATTATTTTTCTACTTGACCAATTGATTAGAAGTTAATATTAATTGATTAGCTTAGGATGAATTGATTAGGCAGTACTTAATTTGATAGAAAATATACTAGATTTTAATTAAATGATACTGAATTTTTGAAGAATTATACTTTATTTCAAACTTTTTATTGAGAGTAATTCTGTAAATCTGTAGTTGAAACACATGAAACTTTATATGTTAGGAGTGAAATAAATTTTTTCTGACACAGAGATTAAAGAGGAAGTTGAGTTTATGTGTAGGGAGTTTATGATAATTTTTTCTTTTATTAATTGACTTTTTTTTTCTTGTCATATATTTTCTCTGAATTGTTTTTTTCTTGGTGACTTTTATTTTCTACGTTTGTTCGTCGCCGAAAGAGATAACGATAGGAGCGCAACCAATCAGAGCGAACTTATCTGCCACGTGTCCAATTTATAGAAGTCAGCAGACGAGGTGCTGAGTCTCGCGTTCCTTTTAGCAGTCAGAAGCTCCCGCTGCATTGTAGGTGTCTCACAAATTTCGCACCATTATGACGGCGACGGTATCTGCAGCATCATGCCCCGCGGCAGTTCTCGCCGGAGCTCGCTTTCCCTCGCCTGTCGCTGCCAATGCTCGACCCACCGTCCGCTTCTTCTCTCCTCCTCGACTTTATTTTACGTCCAAACTCCATCTTGACTCCCAATCGCAAGGTATCCTTCTCCATCCTCCTCTTCAATTCCCTTATTTGGGCCAACTAACTGTGGATGCTTGGAATAAGTTGGAAACTTGATATTAATCTAGCATGGATTACACTAATTTGTTGTCCGGAGGTTGCATTGCGCTCAAATTTTGTAGGTTTTGTTTGCCCTAACCTTTTAACATCTTAGCAACAATCTGTTTCTTTCACTTTGTAAATTAGTTTATTAGGTTTTCAACGTTAGGTAAACCAATAGGTGGTGCCTGATTAAGATCTTTAAGAGCAGATGTTTGCAGATTCTCTTCGCTCCGTGCAAGAGCTTCTTCAGATGAGTCCTCTGCCGCTGTTGATGATGTTATTGCAGATTTGAAGGCGAAAGTATGGCCACCAAATTTTTCCATGCTTGAATTTTAATGTGCAATACTCATTTCATTCTGTCATTGTAACAACAGTGGGATTCACTGGAGGACAAATCCACTGTGCTCTTATATGGCAGTGGCGCACTTGTTGCGTTGTGGCTATCATCGGTTGTTGTCGGGGCAATCAACTCTGTTCCTCTGGTATTACCATCATCTTAGCACCTGCTCCTCTGAACTCACTGAGTTTTTGCGGTGGCATATTTTCATAGTTATTATGTGATTTACTGGTTGATACTTGTGATTTAGGGAGTCCTTTTGTACTGAAGTTTTATATGCTGATAATTTAAGATTAATGCTTGAGTTGTCTTAAATCTTTTTTCATAATCATTCTTGCGGATTTGAGCAATTCAGATGACTAATAACAAACTAGCTGTTCTTTACTGTGCAAAATATTGAGCTTAACTTTACAGTTTGCAGAAAGTGTGTAATGTCTTCTTTGATGTACTCAAACCTCCCTTTCTATATTTACAGCTTCCAAAAGTCCTGGAGTTAGTAGGGCTTGGATATACGGGATGGTTTGTGTATCGCTACTTGCTTTTTAAGGTAAATCTTATGTGGTAACTCTATATATGTTCACAAGAATTTCCAGTTTTGTACTATGGATGGTTTGTGTATCGCTACCCCCATGGGCATAGCTGAGTTGATTCTCGGATGGTAGATTTGCATCACATGAGCAAGATTCGAATCCCCTAGGATTCATTCCCCTAGGGAATAAGTTCCTCCCACCTATGAGACCACTTAGTACCTTGATTTCCTCCCTTCCACAAGATTAAGAGGCACTTGGGATGAACGTTATTATCTTTTTTTATCACAAGAATTTCCAATTTCATTCGTACCGTTTCTTATAATACGCATAAAAAGAACTTATTCTCTCTCTCTCTCTCTCTTTCTTGACATGTTGAACATTATTCACAGGAAAGGAGAAAAGAGCTTGCCAGTGACATTGAAAATTTGAAGAAAAAGATTGCTGGATCAGACGAATGACTTCAGTTAGCTGGCAAATCAAGGAGTTCCAGTGTTTTATGATTGAGAATTTTTCAAGTGCTGTTCATATCTATTTGTTAGCTATACCTTTATTGGGAGATGTTTATGAAATTGTTGATTTGTCAACGCAATTAAAAGATCATGGTTAATTGTACCAGACAAATAACTAGTATTCTCCTTGTGTTCTGATTAAGAATTTCTTGTATCTTTAAATCACAATCAGATAATGAGACCTACTCAGTATAGCTCGAGTGTAGACTTGAACATATACTTTGTTTGAAGAAAGATTGATGTCGATGACAATTGGAGTAGGTACATGCTCTTAGTTTGGTTAACTTGCAAATCCAGTGTTTCATACGTATTGGGAATATAAGTGATTTGAGTGAATTACGAGCTGCCCGAATTAACTGGAATTAGTGGATCTAGTTTAGATGAAAGCAAAGTTCATCCAGTTTAGATAAAGTGAGTGCATCCAAGTTGGATGAAAATTCATCCAGTTTAGATAAAGTGAGAGCACTGCCTCCGAGTTGGATGAAGTGGAAGCAGTTTAGATGAAGTAAGAGCAATAATATGAGCTAGAAACGAATGCTAGAGATGAACACCTCAAAGCGAATGCTAGAGCCAAGAGGTCTTCCTTCGGAAATACTACAGAGATGGCTGCTTAACCAAAGTAAGAGAGATATCCCTGATATTGAGAGGATGTTTCGCAAGTATCTTTCACTTTCCCTACATCTAATATGTATTTTCTTTATGTGATATAAAAAACTTATGTATCTTTCTCAAATAATAATATTATTATTATTACGACCTAGAAGCAGTTTTCCGAGTTCAGATGAACCTAGAAGTCAGGCTCAAGAGGTGAAGAGTCACAAGATAACATGATCGGGCCCATCCGAATACACAGGAATAATAAAGACAAAATAAAAAAGATAAAATAAAGTTTGGAAAAATAAATATTATCAAAAATAATTTCAAAGAAACTAAATTTTAGATTAGCTCATCTATGATAAAATGAAAAGAAATTGGCGATATAATTAGAAGAAATTAAAAATATTTAACAACAGAAAATATTCAAGATTATCGTATGCCCAATAAATAAAAATAAATTAAAAATATTAAAAATTGATACATCTATACTAATCTAAATATTTAATTTTTATTATTTTAAAAATAATATTTTCTATTTTAGTAAAAAAATAGAAAATAATTTTAATCCATGTTAAGATTATCCTATTTTCTTTATTTAGAATTCTTATTTCAATATGTTTAGTAAATCTATAGATGGCAATTTACCTATATCTAGATTTATGAATTTATCAAAAGGGCCCCTATATTTTAGTATTGACTAAAAACATATTTAATTTACTACTCTTCCTATTTTACCCCTCAATCATTTCTCTTTTTCCTTTTCTCTCTCCTATGCATGCAATTCGTCTTCTCTTTCCTCTCCCCTCTTCTCTTTTCTCTCTTTTGGATGCATGCATACATAACATGGGGCCTAATATGGAAAATATCAAGTCCACGTTGGACTTGATATGTATCATATCAGACCTACGTTGGGTCTGATATGAAAAAATATCAGGTCCAATGTGGGCTTAATATGAATAGATTACTTTAGTTTATTTTTCCGATAAACTTTTAACACCTGCGGAGAAGTCAAAACCTTCAATAGATAGCACCGTTGCATTCCTTGCAATCTCAAAAATCCGCAAAACCAGAAATGGTTGTAATTTGAGGTCTCAAGTTGATTTGTTTGACCCACGACGTACAACATTTAAGGTTGAGTTGATTTTTTTATAACATTTTAATATCTCTAGAGAACCCGAAATAAATTATGGATATCACATTTGAACTTCTTGCAATCTCAAAAATCCACAGAAATTGAAATGAGTACAATCGGAGCTCTCTAGGTCCATCAATGATGTGACTAAGGAAGAATTAGCAAAAATTCATATTGACTTGATATTTTTCAAATCAGACCCATATTGGGACTGATATTTTTCCATATCAGCTCCAATGTGAGCTCAATATTTTTCCATCAGTAGATTTTGGTTGAAACTCGCTGATGGACTAGAGCTCTGATTATACTCATTTCAGTTCCTGTGAATTTCTAAGATGGTATGAAGTTTGAATATGATATCCATTAATTATTTTGACTTCTATAGAGGTATTAAGATATTATAAAAAAATCAACTAAACTTTAAACGTTGTATATCATGGGCAAAAAAAATTAACTAGTTCCTCTCTTTTGGATGGATGCATGCATGCACAGATAACACGGGGCCTACTATGGAAAATATCAGGCCCGTGTTGGGTTAGATATGAAAAAATATTGGGCCCATGTTGGACCTGATTTGGAATCATATCAGACCCAATGTGGGTTTGATATGAATGAATTACTTTAGCTGATTTTTTTGATAAAATTTTGAGACCTGCGGAGAAGCTGAATGCAATAGATGGCACTATTAGACTCTTTGCAACTTTAAAAATCTTCAAGACCTGAAATAGTTACAATTTGAGGTCTTTAGTTGATTTTTTTTACCCATATCGTATGATGTTTAAGGTTAAGTTGATTTTTTTGATAATATTTTAATACATTCAGAGAAGTTGAAATAAATAATAGATACTAAATTTGAACTCCTTGTAATCTTAGAAATCTATAGAAACTAAAATATGTTCAATTGGAGTTCTCTAGGTCCATCAATGACACGACTCAGAAAAAATCGAGAAAACCCCATGTTAGGCCTGATATATATAATTCTATATCAGGCCCAACGTGGGCTTGATATGGAATTATATAAAGCCCAATGTGGGTCTAATATGATTTCATATCAGGCCCAACATGAGATTCATATAAATGAGTCACTTTAGCTAATTTTTTCGATAAAATTTTAACATCTATGAAAAAGTTGAAATATACAATAGACGACACTGTTGTGTTGGTGCAGTTTACACTAATAGTCAAACTAAAATTTTGATGTATGACAAAAGGGTTAAAGTCAGGTGTATTATTTTCTAACCTTACTACAAAGTTTGCAGGATTGAGAGGCTTATGACCTGACACTAGGCTGAAGTCCAGGGTGGTTGAATCCTAGCAGGAAGTCTAGTTGGGTCCACGAGGCTTGACAACTAGCTAAAGCTCAAGTTCGTGGAGACTTGGCATGAAGTCCAATAGGGTACGTGGGACTTGACAGTTAGCTGAAACACCTGGTGGATTAAGGAGCTAAGTAAATTTGTACATGTTAGGTGAGGTAAGTCATTGGAAGGGCGAATTCCGGTGAAAATGATTCCCTGGTAGGGACTTTAAGCGTGGTCCAGTTTAGAACTATTTCGGAACTCTAACTTTAGAAATATTTGAACTCCTTGTAATCTTAGAAATCTATAGAAACTAAAATAAGTTCAATTGGAGTTCTCTAGGTCCATCAATGACACGACTCAGAAAAAATTGAGAAAACCACATATTAGGCCTGATATATATAATTCCATATCAAGCCCAATGTGGGCCTAATATGGAATTATATTTAGCCCAACGTGGGTTTGATATGATTTCATGTCAGGCCCAACATGGGATTGATATAAATGAGTTACTTTAGCTAATTTTTTCGATAAAATTTTAACATCTATGAAGAAGTCAAAATATACAATGAACGACATTGTTGTGTTGGTGCAGTTTACACTAATAGTCAAACTAAAATTTTGATGTATGACAAAAGGGTTAAAGCTAGGTGTATTATTTTCTAACCTTACTACAAAGTTTGTAGGATTGAAAGGCTTATGACCTGACACTAAGCTAAAGTCTAGGGTGGTTGACTCCTGGCAGGAAGTCTAGTTGGGTCCATGGGACCTGACAACTAGCTAAAGCTCAAGTTCGTGGAGACTTGGCATTAGTCCAACAGGTCCGTGGGACCTGACAATTAGCTGAAACACCTGATGAGTTAAGGAGCTATGTAAATCTGTACATGGTAAGTGAGGTAAGCATTGGAAGAGCGAATTCCGGTGAAGACGATTCCCCAGTAGGGACTTTAGTCGTGGTCCAGTTTAGAACTATTTCAGAACTCTAAGTTTAGAACTATTTGAACTCCTTATAATCTTAGAAAGCTATAGAAACTAAAATAAGTTCAATTGGAGTTCTCTAGGTCCATTAATGACATGACTCAAAAAAATCGAAAAAAACCCATGTTAGGCCAGATATATATAATTCCATATCAGGTCCAACGTGGACCTGATATGGAATCATATCAAGCCCAACGTGGGGTTGATATGATTTCATATCAGGCCCAACATGGGATTGATATAAATGAGTTACTTTAGCTAATTTTTTCGATAAAATTTTAATATCTATGAAGTTGAAATATACAATGGACGAAACTGTTGTGTTAGTGCAGTTTACACTAATAGTCAAATTAAAATTTTGATGTATGACAAAAGGGTTAAAGTTAGGTGTATTATTTTCTAACCTTACTACAAAGTCTGCAGGATTGAAAGGCTTAATACCTGACACTAGGCTGAAGTCTAGGGTGGTTGAATCCTGGCAGGAAGTCTAGTTGGGTTCACGAGGCCTGACAACTAGCTAAAGCTCAAGTTCGTGGAGACTTGGCATTAAATCCAACAGGGTTTGTGGGACTTGACAGTTAGCTAAAACACTTGGTGGGTTAAGGAGCTAAGTAAATCTGTACATGGTAAGTTAGGTAAGTCATTGGAGGAGCGAATTCTGGTGCAGATGATTCCCTAGTAGGGACTTTAGGCGCGGTCCAGTTTATAACTATTTCGGAACTCTAAGTTGAGACATTGACTAAGTCCTAGTTTTGGGAAGATAGGATTTAACTAATAAATATCTATAAACTATTTATGCATATGTTGTTCTAAATTTGTGAGGACATCAACAAAGCAATCAAAGCTATTTACACCCCCTAGCTCTCCATGTATCCTAACAAGTGGTATCAGAGCTAGGTTCTCTTCTTTGGACTAATCGCTGAGAGAGCATTGAGCTAGAGGAAGAAGAAGTTGAAGAAGAAATCTTAATTTCAACAAGTCAAAAGACTCATCATCAAGGGACTTAACTTCAAATATGGAGTTCGGTTTTGACATCCGAGTACCTCCACACATTAGAATTGATAACTTTGACCTTTGGAAATCAAAGGTTGAAAATTTCTTCATGATGGAGATAGAGCAATGGTTTGCTCTAATAGAGGGCTTTGAAGCTCTAACAAATAGAAAAAGAAAGCTCCTCAAGAAAAGCAAATAGACCGAGGAATAAATCAAGAGATATGATAAAATAACCAAATTATTGGTTAATTTAGTGTCAAGCATCATCTTGGACAAAATTAGAGACTTTCAAGATGCCAAAGAGTTATGGACGAAATTGGAAAAGCTTCATTAAGATCCATCCTTAATGGAACACAATGACAAAGACAAAGAGAATAACTCTTTGTTTCAAATACAAGAGGAGACAGAGGTTGAAAGGTGCTCAACACCCGAGGAGGAAATTAAAGAAGTATCCACCTTAAGAATTGTGGAGGAACATAGATCATGGATGATGGAACAAGAACTATCATCATCTAAAGTCAATGAAGAAGAGTTAAGTGTTACCTCTACAAGCAAAGGTATAAAAATTTTAATTTGCAAAAATAAAAATCATATTATTTGTTCTGAGCATAGGCAAAAGGGCATTGTAAGAGCAAGTGTCCCAAATTGGCCAAGGAGAAAGCTCATGTGACTTTCAAGAAGAAGAAAAAGACAAAAGAAGTCGACCCTGTGATTCAAAAGGGTAAGGAGCACATTATGTACTTCTCATGCAATCAAAAAGGATATTATAGGAATCAATGCCCAAGGGCACGAAATTTGACCAAGAACAAAGGAGGAAGCTCAAGTCAAGGGAGAGCTTCCAAGAATAAGACTAAGGTACTATTAGTTAATGATATTTCTTTACATCATGATAAAAATTGCTAAAAATAATTTTCTATTATTTTCATGCTATTTATTATGAAAATAGAAAGCATGATAATTTAAGAAAAATTATAAAGTCTTTCATGCTAGGACTACCACACTTAAGGTTAGGGAACAATCTAGAACATTTAATGGTAGACCCTCAAAAATTAAGGCTAAAAGGAGAAATATTCAAGGTTTTCATGAAAAATCTAAGCTTGAGGATGTAATGATGGAAAATCAAGTCTTGAGGTCAAAACTTGATAAATTGGAGAGGACCCTAGAAAAATTAGCAAATAATGTTAAAGGACGTAAGGAACAAAATCTAGGTTTAGGAAAACAAGGACCCTCTAAGGGCAAGAAAGGTTTGAGATATAAAACAAGAGCCACAGAGGATGTGTCATCCTATCATAGAGTTCCATATAGGTATGGAACTAAATCTGGGTCTAGGAGTCAAGTCAAAGCCACAAGAGAAGTCATCCCTAAAGTTGACCGAGATGAGACTAGCTTGATTAAGGATATTAAGAAGCCTAGGAAAGTTATTAGGAATGTATCAAGGGAGGATATCTCTAGTGAATACCTAGAATACCCAAGGAGCACCAATAGATTTTTGGTTCTTAAGAGTATGTTCTCTACACCCTAGATGAGTTTGTTGGATCGATAGAGTCGATAGAGGGGGGGGGTGAATATCGACAAACTTTTCGAATTTATGGAAAGAGTAATTTGCACAGCGGAAATAAAGAAAACACGCGAACACAGTATTTTTTACTTGGTTCGGAGCCTAGGTCGACTCCTACTCCAAGGCCCACGATCGTTGATCGTTTACTTTGGGCAATTCTACATGAACGCAAAATCAGTTTACAGAAAGAGATTTACAAGTACAGCACTATAAACTTTTAAAAGAAATTTCTTCTGTTACCGACGTCCGGTTGTAGGTTGGCTTTCCGGAGCAGCAGGACGTCGTCGCTCGAGTTGGGCACTTTCTGGAACAAGGCGTGAGCACAGAAGAGTATGGAAGCTTTGGTATTAAGTTGATTTCAAGCTTGTGGTCGAGGGGTGCTATTTATAGCCCCTAGGGCGCCCTGGACGTCGGGGGCGCCTGCCACGTGTCAGCAGATCCGCGCTTCGCTCGGTCAAGCATTATCCCACCGTAATAGGGATGAGGTTTGACCTCTGGGGCGCCCTGGTCGCAGAGGGCCCCTTGGCTGACTTCTTCCGCGCAGAATTCTCGGCTGTGGATAAGGCTGGAGCTTCGCAGTCTTGGGCTGGAGGCGCCCTGGCTGCTGAGGGCGCCTTCGCTGACGAGGGCGCCTTCGCTGCTGAGGGCGCCTTGCCCAGTAAGCAGCCGAAGCTCTTTTTACTTCGCTTGGTTCTGGTTCACCTTGAGGGCGCCCTGGACACTCAGGGCGCCTTACTCAGCTGCTGCCTCACTCCTTTGAGGCTCTCTGAGTTGCAGACACACGTTCCTTCGGTCCTGCATCCAAGGTTAGTCCAAAACACAATAACACAATTATTTATTTTATACAGCCTTAGCTGTCTTGGTTCTGACTTTGGTCTCCAAAATGGAGTCCTAGGTCGAACCGACGCCTACTGTTCCCTCGACGGGGAACGCGTCCTCACCTACTCCTCTCGGGAGAGTTTTACCTGATGCCAACCGCTCCTTTGGTTGGACTTTTGCCTGACGGTCCTTTGTCAGGGCTTGGATGCCGAGCTGTCCATCGCCCGGTGCCTAGCAGTCCTTCGCTAAGTCTTTTGACTCTGGCATTCCTTCGCCAGTGCCTAACAGTCCTTTGCTAGGGCTTTTGTCTCTGGCATTCCTTCGCCAGTGCCTAGCAGTCCTTTGCTAGGGCTTTTGTCTCTGGCATTCCTTCGCCAGTGCCTAGCAGTCCTTTGCTAGGGATTTTGACTCTGGCATTCCTTCGCTAGTGCCTAGAAGTCCTTTGCTAGGGCTTTTTGCCCTGGCATTCCTTCGCCAGTGCCTAGCAGTCCTTTGCTAGGGCTTTCGCTGCACACTAGATTAACTTGTTAGAAAACAAGAAAGACTTAACTTTTGGCCTATGTTGCCATTATCAAAACACAGGTTTGACTTAGGTGCATTCTGCACCAACAGAGTTTAGAGTGTGTCAACTCTAATTGGAAGGGTAGTTAACCCAACCATAGTGAAATTGACACTTTGGAGCATTTTTAAAGTATTGTGATATCTTGAAAATGAGGAATGCACTTATTTACTCTTGAAAAGTAAAATTGTATCAAATTAAACTTTTGGAAGATTTGAGGTTGATAAAATTGGCACAAATAGGATAAAATACAAAAGAGATGCCAAGTTGAGAGTTTTTGGCATTTTCCTAGAAAGTTACAACAAATTAGGATTATCTTGGCTTAGTGATTAGTTAATGATACTTAGATAGGAAATCTATGTATTTTTTCTTAATGTTAAAGATGTCATATTTTGTGTGCCTTATCATATGCATGATATCATATTTTAATATTAATATTTAAGTATGAAAAATATTATATGTCATGTCATACATATTATATAGTTGAAAATATGCATTTGATATATGTCATGATCATTATCATGCATTATCTCAATTTATTGACATTAATTGACATCCTAAGTTGGATGATCAAAGTTTAAAATGTCTAGTTAGAAATGCATGAATCCTTAGTTTAGGAAAAACCTAATTTTTACATCTCACAAGGGTATTTGACTTGTATATGTATTGAGACACATAAGATACAAGTGAGATCATAGGAAGATGAACAAAACTTAAGGTGATGATTATGTGTATCTATTCGAATTTTAGTTTCATCAAAATAATGAGAAAGTGAAATCCAATCATTGAGAAAGCTAATGTACAAGTCATGTGCATTTAGCACAAAGAACATGGTTGAAATTATTTTTGAAGATCTTTTCAAAACTATTTTAGAAAACCTTGGTGAAGTCTATCTTTTGATATGACTCATCATTTATTAAGTGGATATAAAATGAAGTAAAACACTGAAGTTTTCGAAGTTTCCAATTTTACGTCAATCTTTGAAAATGAAAGCTATTCTCATAGAAAACTATTTTTCCATGATAAGTATATGATATAAATAATATCTACGTAAAATTTTATGATTTTTCGATAACCGTAAAATTATTTATGATTTGCTGAAATTGAACATGAAATTATTTTTAGAAATTAGAAAATTCAGTTGAGGCAATCGACTGGCCTAGTCGACCATGTCACGCTAATCGATTAGAGCAACCGATTAGAGTGCATTTCCATGAGCAAAAACTCTCTGAATCGATCGGGTGATCAAATGAGAGTGTCAAATCGATTAGAACCCAACTCTATTTGATTAAGGATGGCTGGAATTGATTGATAATTGAAATCAGTCAATTGGCTTTGACAGTTTTTGGAAGAGATGTCTGATTTTAGTCCATTGAGCCAAGTTTAAGTCATAATTAGTCAAGGTAACCATCCTAAACCCTATGTATTGCTTTTGTGAGCATTTATAGGAAATTTTCTTGATGAAAAAGAGAAAGAACTAGTTAAAAGAGGGCTAAGTTGGAGTTTTGAAAGAGGTTTATATTCAAAGTTGAATCTTCAGCCTCAAAACCAGTTTTGGGTTTCCTAAAGGGTTAGGAACTCCAAGTCATTATTGATGCAATGATAAAAATTTAGACCATGTTTTGAGGGGAAGATTCTTCTCAAAAGCATGATTTTCTTTAAAGACAAGGATAAAAAAACAATGAAGATCGGAGATCTTCATTATGATGAATATATGTTCAAGGTTGAGCATAGGAGACAATGAAAGGTATGAGACTTTCATTGGGTACCTTTGAACAATTTGACTCTCAAGGAGAGTTTTTTATGTGTGTCAAAGGGGGTGAAATATAGGGTTTAAGTTAGAAACCCTCATTGAAGATAAAAGTTGGGCTAAAAGATTAGCTAAACTTAAATATATTGTTAAACATCAAAAATGAGGAGATTATTTGTGCAATCGTCCTCGGGTCAAGATTGACCAGTTTGACTAAGATCGGATTAGCTTGAGCTTGAGTTTCGATGTTTGACAATGATATTTGGATAATGTGTGAATGACAAGTCTAGTGGATCAAGGTTGATAGGAGACTTGACTGGTGAAGTCCTAACACAAAGGTTAGGCACAATGAAAGTTCTAGTGGGACTAAACAAACCTAGTTAGAAACTAGGTTAAGTTCAAGATGTGTTAGCTGGGAGCTAAACACTTGGCACGAGCTGAACACCTAGTGAAACTAGGCAAACCTAGTTGAGAACTAGGTTAAGACCAAGGTGGGTAAGCTAGGAGCTAAACAATTGGGACAAGAAAAGGCCTAGGACTACGCAAACGTAGTTGAGAAATAGGTTAAGTCCAAGATGGGTTAGCTGGGAGCTAAACACTTGGCATGAATAAAGTCCTAGTGGGACTAGGTAAACCTAGTTGGGAACTAGGTTAAGACCAAGGTAGGTTAGTTAGGAGCTAAACACTTGGTATGAGAGAAGACATATTTGGGAGCTAGGCAAGGGAACGTCCAAGTTGATCAAGGGTTGACCGAACACTTGGTGAGGAAGTCCCAACAAGACGTGGAAGAACTGGGGTTGGGCAAAGGAACCTAAAACTAGGTTTTAGAGTTTAGGGAATGGTTAGTCGATTGGGTAATCGATTGAACCAAAAGTCAATTGATCAGGTGATTGATTAGGTTGAAATCATGAGAGCACAGAAAGTTGGGGAATTGATTGACCAGTCGATTCGGCCCAAGCCAGTCGATTAGGTGATTGACTGAGAAGGGCTTTCTTCGCAAGAGAAGAGCTAGAATCGATTGATGGTCCAATCGCGTATTTCTCTATACACGAGAATGCATAGCCCAATCAATTTAGAGTTTCCTAATAGATTGGACCATTCGATTAGGGTTTGAAAAATAGTCGTTGCGCAAGTGCTAACGGATGGATCCGACATGGCAAT
This sequence comes from Boesenbergia rotunda, assembly GCA_024364735.1. Lineage (NCBI taxonomy): Eukaryota > Viridiplantae > Streptophyta > Magnoliopsida > Zingiberales > Zingiberaceae > Boesenbergia > Boesenbergia rotunda. The sequence goes on along the minus strand of JAGFNQ010006552.1, from coordinate 100,646 downwards.
CGATTGGGGTAAATGGGAATCGATTAGGGGTGTCAAGAAAACCCTAGAAAAGGAGTTTTCACGCAGATTAAAGGTAGAGCTCGAGTTACATTTTCAAGCTAGTTCTTGAGAGGTTGGAAGAAAAGTGTTGCTGCACTTTCCAAACTTTAAGAGACTAGATGCAAGCAAGAAAATCAAGTTTCCTTGTGTAATCATTTTTGATTTTGTTTTGTATTCTAGTTTTCATTTCTTGTTGTATTTCTTGTATTCGAACTTGTACGAGATTTCTCCACCTCCGAAGTATTTTCGAGGTGTGTATTCATAGTTAAGCTTCGTGCACAGTGTGAATCCTTGGATTAGTCACTTTAAGAAGATAGATACCAAGTAAATGAAGGTGTTGATGATTGCTTGAAGTTTTTGCTGCAACAAATTATCAACAAAGCGATCAAAGCTATTCACCCCTCCCCCTCTAGCTCTCGATGTGTCCTAACAGGGCCGGCTTTAGGGAGAACATTGAGACAGCGGACCTATCTTTTTTTTCATAATATTTTCTCTACATTGGTTCAATTAGCTATTCCTTTTCATGCAATATCTTTATTGGCTATACTTCAGTTGACTTTCTACCATCAGTTAACTAATCTTACTAAATCTTTAAAAATATTATCATTGTAAATATTAAATTTTGTTTTAATTGCATAATTGCTTCATTAATCAACTCAATCTTTCATAAATCAGTTGTTTTAGTAGAAGATTCAGGATCATCAACTATATCAGCAATTTAATCATTCTGTTGTAATAACAAAGTTTTTTTAGCCAACTCAAAGTTGATTGATCTCAAATCTGTTGACTGACTCATCAAATGTCTTGCAAATAGAGGCTAAACCAAAACATTCTATTTCCTTTTCATTTAATTTGAGTCGACTAACCAATCGACTCAAGTTTCAATCAACTATCTCATTGATTACTGTTATTCTTGAAGTTCAGTCCATGCCTTATCTAGCATGGGGTAAACTCTTTTGTACCAGTGCTCTGACACCTAAGTTTGCACAAAATAAAATACCAAGAGTATCTTTCTTTGGCGCTTCATATGCCAAGAAACTTTACTTTTTGATTTTCTTTTTTTATCAAACATTTTTGTTGAGACTTTCTATATTGCATTTGCAATACTTGACAACTTGTGTCAAGTAACCTATACTTGCATACTTAACACACCTCTTACTAAACACAACATATTCTAACTTAAACTTTTACCAAGCATCAAAACCATTTAAGGATATATTTACACCAACAATCTTTCCTTTTTAATGTTTAATAATTAATTTAACTTAGATTATAAGAGAAGTAATGAAAGGGGTACTTCCTAAAGGGTTTCTCTCCCTTAAAGTTATTACTTCTCTTGATGTAATAACATTTTTAACCTTTCTTTTCTAACTTTAACTTTCATTTTTCCATTTGTCGTACATAAAAAAAGCATTTCCTAAAGAAAGATATTGTAAATTCTAACAATTACGAGAACTATACATGAATTGATAACTTTTATCTCCCCTAAATTTAATATTTTTCTAAAAGGAATTAAAATGTATCAACAATTCCTATAGAGATTGAAGTCTGATAGTATTTCATATATTTTAGGGGTTTAAATTCTGTTCGAGTTAGGAAGGTGAGAAGGTGTCTCTTCCCCTTTCTCTTCCAATCCACTCAACTTCCTCCACTAATGGAGGAAGGGGAAGGGGAAGGGGAAGGGAAAGAGACCTTCTACCTCTATATATATATATATATATATGAGTGTGCGTCCAAGGCAATAAAGAGAAATCAGAAGAGAGGGTTGTGCAAGGTACGTGAAAAAGGGTTCGTCCCGTATATGAGTTCTCGTGTGCAAGGTTCGTCCATGCACAAGAGAAAGAAGGGGATGTAGTGAAGAACATTAAATTTGGTTCGTCCATTTTAGAAGAGGGATTTTGTTCATGAAACTGAGAGAGACAATTTGATTTTTCTGATCACTCTCGCCGATGACAAGTTCTTCAACACAGCGTTCTACTCCGATTTCTTCTTTGATCACTATTAATCCTTTCATTTCATACGAATTATTTTCTTACTGTCAATAATAGTATCAGAGTAGTTTGTTGGAGAAGAAATGCCTCGGATCAGATAAGATCCGAGCAACAGAAATCACAATTCTGTGATTTCTGACATTGGTGAGAAATCGTGATTTCATGATTTCCCGTCGACTGGCAAAACTTGGGAACACCCAGGGGACAGTTGGGACATCTCTTCCTGAATTGAGTCGCTATGACTTGCATCCCAACTCAACCTCCACTTGGGAGATGGTTGGAAGTAGTCGTGAAGAAAATCTTCCTGACTTGACTTGCACTCGGGAGTAGTCGGGAACTCGTCTTCCTGACTTGGCATCCACTCAAGGAACACTCAGCGTTCCCAACTCGGTGGTCTACCCGGGAACATTTGAATATGTTAGGAAGGACTAATCCCTACTAGATAGAAAAGAATTTCCAGTCGGGAGTTGGACTTGGTGTTCAGACTCAGGATGGGACTCGACAGTCGAAGTCGAGGGTTGGGCCTCAACAAGACTCGGAGTCGGGGATTGAACTCGACACTTAGAGTCGGGATCGAGACATAGCAAGACTCAGAGTCGAGGTAAGGACTCGACACTAGGAGTCAGGGTCAAGACTCGACACTTAGACTCAAGAGTCTAAAGGCTTGGGCTTAGGCTAAGTTTGGATTAAATTGGACATGATTTGTTCTAATGGGTCATATTTAATCCAATAGACATTAGTTAGATCAAATGAACCTGGGCTTTATGAAAAAGTCTGAATTAGACCTAAATGGGCTTAAGTTAAAACAATAACATCATGACATTCAAACTAGATCAGTTCTAATAAGGATATGGAACTAAGCTAATGCTTTACATCTAGTTTTCCCAATTGATTAAACTAGTATGTCAGTCAACTGGAGCTCCTCAAATAAAGAAAATTTATTTTTCTTATTTTTTTATAGATTTAGTGTGTTTGTTCTATGGATGTGTGTGAATTGAAATAAACGGTCTTATTACTGGTTTGTTAGTATTGTACAAACAATATTATTCTAGATGGCAAGAATGATATGCATGATGACCCGCCATGATGTGTGACGAAATGAGCTGGAGGAAGCAATTGAGGGAATAGAGTATGATCCGGGATGAACGGGATAGTAATAACCACTACCCTAGTGTGTTCCCTTAGGGCACCTACAATGGCCCGTTAATCGAGCATTATAACGCTCGATTAATAGGTCACACCCATTAAAATCGCTGTGGCGAGCGCGTTAAAATGCTGACGTGATGAATGCGTTCAGATGTTTGAACGCGTTCATCGATCAAAAAATGCGATGACATGACATCCTCAATCGATTGGGGGCAACCCCCAATTGATTGCCTAATCGATTCAATGTGCTCTCAATCGGTTGGGGGCTGCGATTGAGGATGTCTTTAATCGATTAGGGCAACCATAATTGATTGGAAATCAACAACGGTCACCTAAACGGCTAGTAAATGGCCACAATGGTCATAAAATGGTCACAAACGACTACTTTAATAAAAAATATTAAATTTTCATCTACTCATCACCTTACAATTCTTATTTCAATCTTCAAACACCTCCCTCCCAATCACTCTCATTTCAATCTTCAAACACCTCCCTCCCTCCCTCTGAAAATCTTCACTCTATTATTTTCTTCCGAAATGGATGAAAATAATTATGATTTTTTTAGAAATTTTTTAGAAAATACTTCTTCCCAAAATTCTCAAACTCCACCAAATTATCCATATTTCCCATATCCACCAAATTATCCACATAATCCATACCCACCAAATAACCCATATGGTCCATATCCAACAAAATTATCCATATCCACAAAATTATCCGATGGAAAATGATCCATATACTCCGACTTTTGTTCCAGAGACTCAAGTGTCTGACCGTGAATCCCCAATTAAAGTTGTTGATTTAGAGAAGGCGGATTCTGGTGTTGCGGGTAGAAGAAAATGATCAATATGGAGTAATGTTGAAGATGAGATTTTGGCCAAATCATTTATCACTATCAGCGATGATCCAATCATCGACAATGATCAGAAGATGAATGCTTTCTGGGGTAGCTACAATGAGAATCGTCCTCAAAGTACACCCAATAGCAATGCAAGTATTGTACGATTGCATTTGCACAATACCATACAAAAATGGTATATCACTTCAACGTAAATTATAATAGCATTTATAGTGTGTATCGTAGCGGCCACAGTGATTAGGATATATTATAGTTTACGTATGAAAAATATCATGAGGAAAATAATGACATTGCCTTTAATCTCAAGCATGTGTGGAGAATCATAAAAGACCATCCAATATTTACTCCATAGTCCATTGATCACCTTGTAGCACGAAGAAGGCAAGAACATCAGAGTTGGGAGCAAGCAACACCTCATTTAACCAAGATGCTAGTCTATATGTCTACCTAAATGAAGAAGAAACTCGTCCAATGGGTCAAAAGGCAGTAAAAAGAAAAGGAAAAGGCAAAATAAAATCAGACATTGAAGGCATGACAACAAATTTGGGTAATATATTTGCAAAGTTTACTGAGTATACAAGCATAAAAATGACTGAAGTTGAAATGAAACAAAAACAACTCGAAGTTGATGAGATGAATGCAAAAGCTACTGAAATGAAAGCAAAAGATGTCTTAGTCAAAGTTCAATTAAAGGAATATGCAATCCTTTCGAAAGACACTTCACAAATGACACAGGAGCAACTTATCATTTATCAACATCTATATCAAGATATTAGGAGGAGATGGAATATGTAATTTTTATTTATTGTAATTTTTAATTATTGTACTTTTTCAATTAATATAATTTTTGATCATTGCCCCTTTTAATTAATATAATTTTCTATCATTTTACATTTTGAGATTATTATTTTATAGTTTCGCTTTATGTTTAATTTATATGTTATTTTTTAATTATATGCAAGTATATTTTTTTATGTTGTACTCTTTCATTTCAAATTTATAATAATATTTTAATTTCAAATAATAATAAATATATTTAAAAAAATGTTATTATTATTTATTTTAAATAATAATCATTTAAATTGACAAATGAAATTGAAAATAAAGAATGTGTATATGAGAGAATGAATATGTGAGAGAATGTATATGTGAGATAATATGTATGTGGCATATGGACTCCACAAATAATGAGTGTTAAATGTTAAACTAATGTGAAAAAATAAAGATGTTAATGTTAATGTGTATGTGACATGTGGGTCCCATGCTTTTTGATGAAGTGGTAGATATTATCAAAGGTGTTGAACCATTGTGGATGTCCTTATAGGAGTAGTGTTAGCTTATGTAGTTTATTAGAGTTCTCTTGTTATTACCGTCATTCTGTAGGAACAGAATTAGCCAATTAAGTTTATGAAAGTCATGTAGTATTGACTGTTTTTATGTACGAACAGTGTTATACTTTATGAAAAAGTTATGTTATGTGTTAACAAACTTGAAAAATGATTAGTTCATATTAATATAAATGATTAGTTTATTTAATGATTATTTCATGTTTAATACAAATGATTAGTTCATGATGGATCCGTGTAATAGAATTGATCAATGTTGATTAGATTGGATCATACGAATGATGAGTGGAAACGTACTTACCACTAGATTTTGTAAACCAATTCTAATTTACAAGGAGTCAATTATTAATTACATACATATAAATTATACTGAATAATAAATAATGTGTTTATTTATGATAGATTATAATAACTAAAACATTATAGCTGAACTCAATAAGGGAGAGAAATTATATGGGAAGACCTAATCAAGAAGTTGGTGCTGCTGTTGGGAAAGACCCAATCAAGAAGAAAAAAAAATATGAAAAGAAACCTAAAAGCAAGCTGACTTGCTATAACTGTGACAATAAGGGTCACTCTGCTCAGGAATGTATTGAGCCGAAAGAGGTAGATCGATGTTTATCTTTTTTCTTGAGCATTATGTTGCTAGTTCAGTGTTGTTACCTGATTCATATCGTTTGTGGATTATAGATTTACGAGCAACGAACCATATAGCTCATGATTGAGCTATATATGTGGAGTACCATCAGGTACTAGTTGGTAATAAATGTATATGTATGTGGGAAACAATGTAAGGATTGAAGTTAAAGGAGTTGATACTTGCAAACTCAACCTTTGTGGTGGACATACTTTGTTTATACATGATGTCATGTATGCTCCTGAGATTCGATGAATCTGGTTTCGTTAATAGTCTTCTTGATTTGGGTTATTGTATAAATTTTTACAGTCTTTGTGTGGAACTGAGAATTAATTCTGTGTTAATAGGATATAGTTATGTATCAAATGGTTTCATGGTTCTTGATGCAGAACCAAATGTTAATTTTGGAAATAATGGTTATTTTTCAAACATTGCTCTTGCTAGCGATGCGATGCTGATGTTAATGATGAAGTTTGACATGCTAGATTGAGACACATAAGACAAGAAAGAATGAATAGATTAGCTAAAGAGGGTCTATTAGGCACTCATGGTAAAATTAACATGTTATATGTGAGTATTGTCTTGGTGGAAAAACAACTAGGAAACTGTTTGGTAAGGTTATTAGGGTTGAATCACCATTACAATTAATTCAATTAGATATTTATGGTCAAATAAATGTGAAGACTAGATACGGAAGTTCTTATTTCATTACATTTATTGATGACTTCACACATTTTAGTCATGTGTATTTGATTTCTCATAAATCTAAAGCATTAGATTGCTTCAATTTTTATTTGAATAAAGTTGAGAATCAATTAGAACATAAGGTTAAAGCTTTTCGCACTGGCTATGGAAGTGAATATTTATCTGATCAGTTCAAGATAATACATAATGAGAAAGAGATCATTAGACAGCTAACTATGAACTCCAAAGCAAAATGGGGTTGTTAAGAGAAGAAATTGAACTCTTCTAGATATAGTTAGTATATGATGGCGCAAGATAATTTGCCTATTTTCTATAGAGAGATGCATTATTAGCCAACTTATATTCTTATCCGAGTGCCTTCTAAATCTATTCCATCTACTCCATATGAATGTTGGACAAGTAGAAAAGTAGATTTAAGTAATCTGAGACCCTGAGGTTAGCTGCTTATGTTCTTGATAAAACTCACAAATATGGAAAATTATGACCCATAGATAGAAAGTATATTTTTGTAAGATATTCTAATACATCTAAGGATTATATTTTCATCAGTGAGCAATAAAATGGAACTATCTCTGAAGTATAGTCAAGAGTTGATAAGAGGTGAAGTTGATAAGACAATTCCTTCCTAGTGGGAGTGAATTGTCTATGAATAGGTCAGTTTCTTAACAATCTAACCTATAAAGAAGTAGTCATCAGATTATTCTTCGGAGAAGGTTTGACATTGAGAATAAGACATTAATTATTCTCCCAGTTGATGATGAGTAACCTCAAATAGTTGACGAAGCATTGAGATGCTCAGTGAGAGAGAAATGGAAAGTTACAATGGATGAGAAATGAAGTTTATGAGAAAGAATCAAATTTTGGATTTAGTCGATCTTCCTCCAGGCGGAAGGGCTATTGGGAATAAGTGGATTCTCAAAATAAAGAGGAAAACAGATGGGTTGATTAATCGATACAAAGCTCGTTTTGTTGCAAAAAGGATATACATAAATGTAGGGTATTGATTTTGAAGAGATATTCTCCCCTATTTTGAAGTTTGTAATAGAAGTCAAATTATGACTGTTATCACAATTTGACATAATAGATATAGGAGAAGCTGAGTATGTCTTAGTAGTAAAGATCATTTGAGTTAGATCAAAAAGGCTTTTGGGTTTGTAAGCTTATATCGCTATGATGGTACAACACTTTAATATGTCAGATTGTAACATTTAACAAATATCTATAGTGAGAGGTACTGCTCTGAGCAAAAATATATATCCTAATACTCCTGAAGAGATATCCAAAATAAAGAAAAAAAGTATATGTCAATGTCATTGGTAGTTTAATGTACGCTATATTGTGTACTCATCATAATATAAGCTACATTGTTGCTTAGTTAGTTGTTTCCTATCAAATCCAGAATCGAGATATTGGAAAGTGGTGAAAAGGATATTAAGATATCTTAAAGGGACAAGAGATTATTGTCTCTACTTCTAACCATCAAAGGTGAGCCTAAAGGGCTACACAGATGCAGATTGGGTAGGGAACCTTGATAATAGAAAATCCACATATGACTATACCTACTTGCTGAATGGTGACATCATCTCATGGAATAGTAAGAAACAGGCATATGTAACACTATCAAAATAGGCTTATGTAGTATTGTTGACAATGAAAGCTGAGTATGTGGCTTATGTAGTGGTTGTACAAGAAGCTATCTAGTTAAGAAGGCTCTTGAAACATCTAAAGATTGTTGAGGACAATAAGAGTCCTGTTACAGTATACTATGACAATCAGGCTGCTATAGTTTTTTCCAAGACTCTTAAATATCACAAGAAAGTCAAGCATAAGGGATATTGTTGACAAGAAAAAAATAAATCTTAAGCATATCTCTACACGAGCTATGCTTGCAGATCTTTTTACTAAGCTATTGACTAAAGAGTCATTTCAAGGACTTTATAAAATGTAACACAATTAGCTATTTGAAATTTCATAAATCAGATTGGTAGGTCGTGTAAATTTCAAGGACTTTATAAAGTGTAAATGTATTTGTTACATTTGGATAAAAGTCTCAGTGAGAATATTGGCAGGTTGTGTTAGGATCATTCGATTGGCAAGAGGGGGTGAATTACTCTTGAAAAACAAACTCGAGATCTTTTGTTTTAACATAACAAAGATAAGGTTAGTTAGCTCAAAACAAACATCATACATCAGATTAACTAAGAAACAAAAAGAGACACAAACAAATTTACTTGGTTGCAACCAGGAAGGTTACTAATCTAAGGCAATGACAACGTAATCTCCAAATCAACTCCTTGAGTCTCTTACAGAACTAGAAACTCAGAGAAAATAAAAGAAAACTATTACAAAATGCGTTACAGCTCGAATCAATGAGTTGCTCTGAGTTCAGGGGTCTATTTTAGCCCCTGGGAAAACTTATCGACATGCTGACATGGCACATCATGAGCTCCCCAGTGCTACACGGGTGCCTGAGAGTGGTCAATAGCTATCCACGTCGTAACGGCTAGAAAATGGCTCGTTTTGTTGATAAGCATCAAGTCTTAAGCGCTCGTATGATGTCTCAGGCCTTATGGTTGGGCGCTGGTATCGATACGGGCGTATGATTTCCCAACCAGCTAAATCCTCTCGGCCACCCGGGAACTAACTGGTCAACTTCAATTGACCAGCCTTCTTCTAGCCTCCTGGGTGATCTCCCACCATCCAATGTTGGGCTCACCCGAACTCGTCTCTGACTTTCTCCTTGAGCAAACTTCCTCCCTGGCTTCTCATCCCTCGGACGTCATGCGCATCCTTCTTGCTTCACCAATGTACTCTTTCATAGCCTTCACGTCCCTCGGATGCGTCAAGCCCATCAGCTCCCTTCCCACTCCATCCTTCTCGTCTGCTGCGTCTTTTGCTCGACTTTCGGTGCTTCTAAGCTTATATACACTTAGACACAGGGATCAGATACCAAGAGGAGTTAACTTGACTCAGTTGACCACATCAAAACCATCCTGAGGTACTTACAATCTCTCCCTTTTTGATGTGCATTAACCCAAGTTAAGTTAGGGTTAACCACAAAAATAGATAAAAGAAACAAGTAATAGAATATTGCAATTGGATAAACAAAAAAAAAGAACTTTGCAATTTAAAACCTCCCCCTTAACTTAAGACTAAATTTCTCCCCCTTTGATTACATAAAAAAAACTAGTTAAAGGAAAAACTTATAAGAAAACTTTGAGAGAAAAAAACATGAAAAAGATTGATTTTAAAAAAAAACTTAAGGAAATTTAACATAAAAGAACATGCATTTTTGATGAAAAAGTCATAGAAAATTATCTATTCTTCCAAAATTTCTAAAATTTTTTGAGAATATGTCTAATCTAACAGTTGGTCTCTAAACAATTTAGATTTTCAAAAATGGAACCTGAGTCATTTTTTTTAAAATTAAAAACTATGATTTTTGAAAGAAAATAATAAGAAATTTATTTTCTAATAAAAATTCTCAAAATTTTCTACAAATTGTAAAATGTCAGGTTTAATTTTGTAAAAATTTTAAAGAAAAATAGTCCTTATAAGTAAAGGGAAATCTTTTTCATTATCATACTTAGATATTTTTGAGAAATAAATTTAAAAATTGAATTTCAACCCAAAGAACACATAACAAATTTTCTCAACATCCAAAATTTAGTCTATAGATCCCGAAAAACCGGATTATTCAAAAATAATTTTCTAAGTATTTTTTGAAATTTAAAATTTGATTTTTGATCAAAAATTCACAAAAATAACTAATAATAAAAAAATTGAGAAAATTTTTATAAGTATATAAGAATGAAGTCTATCATAAAAAATTTAAAAATAAATTTTCTACAAAATTAAAAATTCAAAAATATTTTTAAAAAATGATAAACAAGCAAAAATTCATTAACATTAATTATTAAAAAAAATTTAACAATTTAGTATAGAGTTAGGTACCCAAAATAAGTTTTCACTTATTGAGTTAATAAAAAATTTGGGAGGAATATAACTTTTTAGAATTTTTGTAATTTATCCCCTATGATTTCTAATATACTAGTTTAATCCATGAAAATTTCTATAAATTAGATTTTGCAAATTATTTGAACATGTGGATTTCTTTTTTAATATTTCTACTTTTTCTTGCAATTTTAAATTTTCATTTTGTACTTGATCATAAATTTCTAGTGGGCATGCATTGGATAAATTCAATTTTACTTACATATTTCCTTTTTCAAATTAATGTATTTATTTCGTAACTTACACAATGATCTACTTAGCATTTTGATGGCATCAAATAATTGATCTGGAGGGAGGTTACGTACCTCACTTATCATGTTGAATTCATAGTCTGACGCCCCCCTTTATCGATGCTTTCAATACTCATTTCGGATGAGCTTTCATTATCCTCTCCTTGGTAACTCGCCATTAACGCAAGACCGACATATTCTTCTATGTCGGATTCCAAGGATGATGATACGCTCAACGTCGCCTTTAGATTCTTTTACTTGCTTCGGCTTGGCTACTTTTCTGTCTTTCTTCTTGAGTCTCGGACAGTTGTCCTTAATGTGTCCTTCCTCTTGACAATTGTAATAGAGGACCTTTCTTTTACTTCTTAGTAGTTTTGATGCCGATGACTTATTAAATTTGTTAGTTTTAAGGAATTTAGAAAACTGCCTTACCATATTCGCTTTTCCATTCTCATCGAGTGATGTGTATGAATCTGATCCATCCTTTTGGGTCATCTTGTCTCTTTGGGCCTTCAATGCTAGGTTCTGACTTGAGATTTCTTTTCTCATTCCTGCACATCGAGTTTTGAATGATTTCAAAGTAGATAACAAACTTTCTAAGGTACTTACCTCAAGGTCCTTAGATATATAGTATGAGTCGATGATGAAAGACCAGTCGAGGGTTTTTAGGAAGAAGTTGAGAGCGTATCTCTGTGAGTCACAATTCATTACCGTTTCTTCAAGATTATTGAGTCTCATGATCAGCTCTTTGAGTTTGGCGTGCAATTGGATCACTACTCTCCTTCTTCTATTCGGAGGTTGGTGAGTTGATTCTGGAGCATATCTCATTTTGCTAGCTTTGCCTCCGAGGTTCTTTCGTGGAGCTCTTGGAACTTTTCCCAAAGTTCCTTCACTGAACCATAAGCATCGATTCAGTTGACTTCTTGTGGCGGCAATATGCTTAGCAGATGGAATTATGCTTTGTTGTTGGCCACAAACTCAGTTTGCACCTTCTTGGTCCAGAGATATTCTTCTTTCATGTCTCCTTTATCATCTTTAGGTGCTTAAAATCTGTACTTGATTGTTAATAAAATGTCAAAATTGGTTTTGAAATATACCTCTATTTTGAGCTTCCAAAGCACTAGCACCCCCTCGAACATAGGCAAGTAGATGCTTGATCTGGCCATGTGTGTTGCTTTAGTTGGCGGTTAGTCCTTTCAAAGTGCCCTTGCTCTGATACCAATTGTCGAGATCGTTCGGCCGACATGAGAGGGTGAATTGCTCCTTAAAAATGAACTCAAGATCTATTGTTTAACTTAACAAAGATAAAGTTAGTTAGCACAAAACAAGCATCATAAATCAGATTATATAATTCGTTACAGCTCGAATCAATGATTTGCTCTGAGCTCAGGGTGATGGTGCAATCAGCCCAAGTTTGATCGGGTAGATCATGGGTTTTGATGTGTGTGTCAATATGATTAAGTTAGGGTTTCATGTTGATCTAATATGTGATAGTGAGTGTGCAGGTTTGCAGGAAACACATAGACTTGGTTGGACATCTTCGGGGTCAGTGAAGGATGGCATGGGAGACAAGCCGAGGGCTTGCATGCATCCGAGGGACCATGGACAAAGCAAGGACAATGAGCCGAGAGAAGCGGACTTCGAGGCATACGTAAAGGATGACATGGGAGACAAGTCGTGGGCTTGCATGCATCTGAGGGAGGAGAGCCAAAGTCGAAGAGGGCTTGAAGGCAACAGATCGAGGCTGCTGGAGCAGGGATGATGAGCTGAGGGAAGCGGACTTCGAGGCATACGTGAAGGGTGGCATGGGAGACAAGCCGCGGGCTTGCATGCATCCGAGGGATGAGAGCCAAAGTCGAAGAGGGCTTGAAGGCAATAGGTCGAGGCTGCTGAAGGAAGAGTCAACTGAGTCGTTCGAGTGCTGAGAGAACTATACTCGGGAAGGAAAATCCTAGGGTTTGAGTGCTGAGCGAATTGTACTCGGGAAGGGAAACCTTAGGTAGCAGTCAACTGGTGCTAGGGCAATCGACTGATATGGAGCACAGATAGATCAGTCGACTGGGCAGTCGACTGGTGTCGACCAGAATGGAATTCGTCAGGCGGTGACATTCAAATTGGCGAGGACCAGTCGACTGCCCCAGGGGCAGTCGACTGGTAACGGTTAAAACAACCTCGAGCACTATTTAAGAGGGCTCGTTTTTGGCTATTCTTTCTCGGCGAAACAAGCTTGGTTAGAGCCTGTTGGTAGCCTACAAGTGCTCAGGTCGTGTCAAAGATTTGTGGCGAGGTTTCTCCACCCACAAGGAGCGACAAGAGCTAGCCGGAGGTGTTTCGGGGAATCATCCACCGAAGGATCGGGATCGTCCACCTTATGGACAGTCGTGGAGTAGGAGATCCATCTCCAAACCATGTAAATCGGTGTGTCTTTCTTAATTGTTAGTTTTAGTTTTTGTTATTCCTCTTGCGCACTAACAACTTGTAGGAAGGAAAATCAAAAAGTAGCTATTCACCCCCTCCCCCTCTAGCTAAACGGAAAGGTCCCAACACAGGGGTCTATTTATAACCCCTGGGAAAACTTATCGACGTGCTGACATGACACATCACGAGTGCCCAATGTTGGAACTTGGATGGCTAGAGAGGGGGGGGGGTGAATATAGCCAGACACAAATTCTTGCTGCTATTAGGTTTTCTGCACTTCAAGGGTTAGACAGCGGAACCAAACAACAAAACAGTGTATAGATGCAGAAATGAAAAGCAAACCAAAAACGCAAACGAGGAGGATTTACAAGGTTCGGGGATAACTTGCCCCTACTCCTTGGCGTGCCAGTGAGGTGGGCGATCCCTTGATCGTCAGCAGATCAAGCCCCGGAAATCCGGATAGAATGCAACCTCCTTCTCGGTGGAGTAACCTCTCCACAGCGTTTCAAGATGAATGAAGTATTAAGTACAGGAAACACAAGAAAGAATCTTACTGAGCACTAAGAACCGCAAGAACACAAGCGAACTCCTCACCGAGCTCCACTCAGCACAGATCTCACGCAAGAACTCCCTTCTTCGTGTCTTCTCGCTGATGGACTCGTCAAGCTCCTTGTTTCTTCCCAAGTGCTCAAGTAACAGAAGGTTGCTTCAGATTCACAGTTGCTTGCTCAAGAGATGGATAAAAGTTGTCGCAAGATCACTGAAGTTGTAGTCAAAGCAGAGTCTTTTCGTTTCAGTTGTTGTTGAGACTTCTTCGCCACCAAGCGCTTAAGTCCCTTCCACTAATCGCCAGGTCACAGCCATCTCTCTGCAGCTCCCAGCTGCTCAACTGCAACTACCCACCTACCACTGAGCTCTCCTGGGCTCCCTGAGCTTCCCTCAGCCAAGCCCCAGTCAGCAGCACCAGCATCCGTTGCAACCTGAGATGGAAAACGGGCAAACCTGCTCCAAGGAAAGACTCCCATTGACCCTCCTTGAGTGTTTGAATTCATCCCTGTCATCTGCACACTAAATCAGATCATAAGCACAACAAATCAAGTAGAGGATCAAAATATCAGAAGCAAAAGCAGAGTTAGCAGATGTGATCAGACGTGATCAGAGCGTCTGACAGCGCGTTTGAATTAAAGTGATCGGTCACCGGACCGATCCAGGGCTCGTGGATCGGTCACCGGACCGATCCACAGCTTTGCTAGGACTCCCAGCTTTCGCGGCCACAAGGGCCTGATCGGTCACCAGACCGATCAGGCTGTGCCCTGATCAGTCAGCAGACCGATCAGGGAGCTCTCCAACCAATCAGGCTCCAGCCTGATCGGTTATAAGGAGAACTCCGTGACAATTGATCGTTCACCAGAACGATCTGAACAGTATCTTTGATCGGTCACCAGACCGATCAGAAGCCAAGCAGTAAGGTTCCCAAAACCCACTGTATGCTCCCTGATCGGTCACCAGACCGATCAGGAGCCAAGTAGTGAGTGAACTGTATGCTCCCTGATCGGTCACTAGACCGATTAGGAGCCAAGCAGTGAGTGAACTGTATGCTCCCTGATCGATCACCAGACCGATCAGGAGTCGATTAGTAGCCCAACAAGGTCACTGTGTGCTCCCTGATCGGTCACCAGACCAATCAGTCATCGCTGGATCGGTCACCAGACCGATCCATGAGGGAACACCGTGCCAACTTCCCTGATCAGTCACCAGACCGATCCAGGCAAGGCTGAATCCACTCCAAGTCACGAGAACAAGCCTCCAGCCCTTCTCCGATTCGTGCTTGGTCCCCCGGACCAAGACTCCATGCCCAGTCTCACTCACCAGGACTTCAACCTAGCCCTCCAAGCTAGGACCTGAACCTCCAAGCCAGGATTTCATCCACCTAGCCCTCCAGGCTAGGACCTGACCCTCCAAGCCAGGATTTCTCCACACCTAACCCTCCAGGTTAGGAATTTTCACACCTAGCCCTCCAAGCTAGGACTTTTCCACACCTAACCCTCCAGGTTATGAATTTTTACACCTAGCCCTCCAAGTTAGGACTTTTCCACACCTAACCCTCCAGGTTAGGAATTTTCACACCTAGGCCTCCAAGCTAGGACTTTTCCACACCTAACCCTCCAAGTTAGGATTTCATCCACCAACTTCTCAAGCTAGGACCTGACCCTCCAAGCCAGGCTTTCATCAAACCTAGTCCCACTAGGTATGCCTAGACCACGACCAGGACTTAATCCCAATCATCAACCTAAACTAAAATTGATGTCAACACCAAAACAACAATCAGGATCAGACTGCATCAACACACAAGTGCTACATAAGCGCCTGAGAGCGTTCAATAGCTATCCATGTTGCAATGGTCAGAAAATGGCTCGTTTTGTCGATAAGCATCAAGTCTCAGGCGATTGTATGAACTTGAGCACCTGTATGGTCGGGTACCCATATCCATACGGGTACCTGATTACCCGGGCGCCTAAATCCTCTCGGCAGCTCGGGAGCTAACTGATCAACTCTAGTTGACCAACCTTTTTCCAACCTCCTGGGTGATCTCTAACCATCCAGAGTTAGGCTCACCTGAACCCATCTCCAGCCTTCTCCTCGACCAGACTTCCTCCCTGACTTCTCGTCCCTCAAATGTCGCACGCATCCTTCTCTCTCCACCGGTGTATTCTTCCACAACCTTCGCATCCCTCAGATGCGCCGAGCCTGTCGGCACCCTTCCCACACCATCCTTCTCGTCTACTGCATCTTTCACTCGACTTCTTGTGCTCCTAAGCTCCTGCACAGATGTAGGGATTAGATACTAACATGACCTAACTTGACTCAGTTGACCATATCAAAATATTATAGGTTGAGATTGATCCACATCACTTGGATAATTATCTCTATTTGTTAAGTATAAATAGAGGTAAGACTAATGCTTATGGGACAACTTATGTAGTTGTGAATAAAGACATACCCATAAGCTAGGGTCATCTAGATAATTGTATCAAGATGAGATCATTTATGTAATGATCAGAGTAAATAAACCCACCATCTACTGAATCTGCTAAAGGCCAGATTGGAATTCATAAGTTGAATTTAGAATTAGATATTAGGTATGTCTATATTGAAATATGTACAATGTTAAATTTTGATAAAAACATGCACTCATTTTAGTAAAGAGAAAAATATCGTAGCTTGTGATTCATACCACATGTGCTATATCAATAATAAGGGTAGTAGGAGAATGGATCCCTGCTTCTCTACTATGTGAGACTTTAAGATTATAAGTTAATCTCAATCTTATCATAAGTGACTATTTAGTTGTCTACTTAAAGTTATAATTGGTGTCTACTACTTTAATATGTATTATATTGGCTATGGATGATTTGGTTTATGGAGCATAACTAAGAAAGCGACTAATTATAATAAATAGATTCTAGCTAAAAAGGAAGATTAAAATTGATTTACATCTTTAATATTTATTCACTAGTCGACTAGTTATATTTTTTTTGAGTACTTAAAATGTGATTGTGAATAATTGTATTGATTGGAAATATTGAACATGATCTTGACATAATTGTCATTATGAAAGATTAGAGATGTTTATATTGATGCAAATGATTAATCTGGGGTAAAGGCAAGTTATTGATGTCTCATATTTATTCTATAGAGGATCTAAGTTAAGTGTAGCAACTTTCTTAATAGTAATTGCTCAATGTGATTGCTGTCACATGAACTATATTTCCTAAAGTATGAAATGAATATTCTTACAGTCTTTGTGACTATATGACCTTTATAGATTGACATGAATGAGTGTGAGATGTTGAAGATAGAAAGGCGAGAAGGTGCCCCTTCCCCTTCCTCTTCCAATTCACTCAACTTCCTCCATTAATGGAGGAAGGGGAAGGGGAAGGGGAAGAGATTGCTAGGATGTATACTAAAAATCTTGCTTTTGGTTAAGAATATCTACATTTTGAAAGAGAATCACAAAATCACACGTTGCATATTTATATTAGTATATACACAAAATATCTCATACTTTGCAGTGTAGATAACATGGTGTGTGATGACACACAGAAGATCATGTTATCAGTTCCTTGCAGAAGTATAAGTAAGAGGCTCACAACCGAGATGAAATTAGACAAACCTTAGGATGGTTGTAGTGTAATTAGGTGTGGTTTGTCTTAACCATAGAATTACACTAGTGCACTTTGTGTGCATTGAGTAGGACCAAAAGAGAGGTCATCTAATTTTATACTGACTTCATAAATTGGATTAGACATCGATTTTATATTATGAAGTATGATCTCTAAATCCCGAAATAATAACGGGCACATGTATTTAATTATTATTTCTTTGATTTACCAATGGGCGAGATCTATTCTGCTAGATCAATAGGCTCGGTAAGTTGGGAAATAATATTATCTATATGGTGTGTCATTGATTATTGAGGGAATCCGTGTCCTGGTAGGTCAGGATGATGATGCCCCCTTGATGAGCTCATAAGGTTCATCATATTAAATCTTGCAAGTGGACTATGGTCCAACATGATGAAAAGGTTGAGTGGTACTAGTCAATGATCAAGAGGATGATTAATTAAAATTATCAGTAATTTAAATTAATCATCGGGCATTCGATATCTTAAACACTGGGAGATGGACGACTCATTGGGTGAGGAAGTTCAATGGGGATCTTTTAGTGGAATGGATCTCCATTAATGGATCAGATTTGGATCCATTAGCGGGCTATGACCCAACTCCTCCTCATGGTCCCTACCATAGCCCTATATATACCCCATAGGAGTCATGAAACCAAGGCTTAATTAATCAGAATTAATCCAATTAATCACAAAATCCAAAAACCCAAAAACCTCTCTCCCTTCTCTCTCCTAGGGTTGTGGCAACCTTCACTGAGGCCGACGACAACAAGGAGAAGAAGGAGAGGGGAGACACCACTTCTCCTTTGGTTTTCTTCTTCCCCTCTACTCTCCTTTGGCCGGAGCACTCTCTAGGGTGGCTGGATCTGGCGGAGCAAAGGTCTAGTCGTAGCTTTTGTCGCTGCAACAAGGAAGAAGAAGAAGGAGTGCGCCGACGGTGGAGGTGAAGAAGATTTTCTATCTTCTTCTTCTCCTCTTCCATCTCCTTTGCTGCGAGAGTTCACAGGACATGGAGGAGCTTCCTCCTCCTTTGTGGCATGCTGAAGTCGAGGTGGAAGAAGGGTGGCTCACCGGCGGACAACTTCTTCTCCATTTGGTGCTTGCCGCCGGAAAAGGAGGAGTTGGAGTTGATTTCTTCCTTGCGAGCTTGCTGCCGCGAGATAGGAAGAAGAAGAGAAGGTTGGCTCAACTTCTTCTCCTTCTTCCTTAAAGGGTGGTCGGCGGTGATAAACCCTAACCCTACGGTTTTGGTCAACGCAAAGAAAGGAAGAGAAGAGGATTAATTGGAAGCCTTGGTGACTCCTCATCTTGGTAGCTCGTCGCCCACACGACGTCCAAGAGGGGAGAGTCTGATAAGTACCATTTTATTAATTATTTTAGTTGGTAAAATCCATGTTTGACCCATGTTTTACTTGTTTAATTATGAATTTACCCTAGGTTTTAGGACTTGCTTTTATTTTGGACTTAATTGCAAATCTTTACATATTTGGATTATTTGGCCACTAAATTTTTGATCTATTTTTGTAGGCATGAAAGGATCGTGGACCTAGGGCATACTGGGTCAAACTTGAGTCGGAAGTGGACCCGGATCGAGTTATCAAGCTTCGGATTAATCTTGGTCGTCCGATTCAAAAGCGGCTAGATCTGAGCCATCTGGGACCATCTGAGGCAATCTGAGCTAGGGTTAGGGCTGATCAAGCACTGAGATCAAGATCTGAGACTTTCATCCCAATCAGAGATCATCCAACCGTTGGATCAAGCTCAGAGGTCTCTAGACTGTCCATCCAAAGATCAGGTTGATCTGGGCCATCCATTGCAGATCTTGAAGATCTGAGCTACCACGAGGCAGATCCTGACCCTTGATCAACATCATCAAAGTTTGGTTCAGATCGGATAAAGATCAGCCGTTGGATTCTCTTAAAACAATCTGGGTCGTTCATGCTTAAGTATTTAATCAAAATTTCCCCTCAGTTCAGCTCGTCGTGTCTTCGCTGCAACAGTTTTCTTCCTCATTTTGTTCTTAGTGTTCTTCATCGATTTGCTTCATCCGAGGACGTGACCGCATCATTCTCTTCTTTGGATCAAGTTCCAAATCATTGGCAAAGTGTTTCCGTGAAGAAGCTGGCTCTAAATTGCCCAAGAACAGGGCTGATCGAGGTTTCGTCAGTTCTTCCGTCGCTTTCCTGGAATTCAGCTGCACACCATTTCATCCACCTGGGCAGTTCAGAGGGGTTCCCTGAAGTGCTCGGATTAATTCCAAATCATCTTCGCAGTTGGGTTGAAGGAATTGGATGGGTTTTCGGATTTGAGCAGAGCTGAGCTAGACTTGATTCGCAGAGGCAATTTTTCGGCGATATGTTGAGCTTACGAGTTCGAGGCTCATATCTTGTGTGACGGCAAGAAGAATTTGCGCTCAGAGAAGGGATAGATGCTAGTTTCCTTAGTTAATTTTCAGTTATAGTCTGTAATTTCAATGCTGCAACTGTTTCATTTCTGATTTCTATTCAGTTGCTGTAATTTTCATTCTGAATTGTTTTTACAGTAGTTAAGTTTCAATTCGGCAAGTAAATTAGCTAGTGAGTTAGTTTAGTGCACAATAGCTTCTAATTACAGCCTATTCTCTGTCTACTTGCTGCGTATCAACTTGTTAAGCTTGCGTATCAGGCCATTTCTGCAAATTCATTTCTAGTTTCAGAATTTTTTAGTTATTCCTCATTTAGTGTGTTAATTTAGTTGAGCTGAATTTGTTTTACTTTTAGCTTCGTTTCTGAGTTTCTATATAGCTTAGTAATCCTGCGTTCAGTCCCTTGCTTCATTTCTGCGTTTTATGTCAATTCCTGTTTTGATCAGCCCCTTTCATTTGCGTGCCAGTTTTATTCTGCATATCAGTCCTATTTTGTATCAGTTCAATTATGTTCTGCGTATCAGTTTGCAATTGTTAGTCTCAGCTCTCAATTCGTCATTGCATCACTGCCTTCGATTGTTTAGATCCATGCATTGTTATCTCTGCATTTGAATTATTGCTGCAAATTAGTTGCTAGTCTGAAATCGTGCTTCAGATTCAGTTCTTTGCATTCATCAGTGTCTGAACTCTGCATTTAATTCATTTGTTTCACATCAGTTGTAAATCTGCCCCTTGTATCAAGCAACCAATCAAAATTGCACTTAGCTTAAGCTTTTGGCACATGAGTTTTCTTTTCATTATATCAAGTTCATTTCAATTTCTGCATTTGATATCAAGGGCAGCTTAGTCACTAAGGTCATTTGTTTCCAGAAATTGCGATCACTATTTTTATTCATTTGCTTAGCATTTGGATTGCGCTTAGGATCAATTTGGCTCTTCACATTCGGTTTAGTGCATTGGTAGATTAAGTTTTCCCTTGGTTGAGTTGTTAATTGCCATCACTTTGTTTAGCTTATTAGCTAAGTTGCTTTATTTTTATTGTGTTTTCATTTTTCCGATTGCAACCCCAATTCAAAATCTCATTTGAAACCCAAAAATATCAACGACACATAAACTCAAGCTCGAATCACACAACCTCAACTAGTCTCTAGGAAAAATACGACCTGTGGCCCCTTTACTGCGTTTTCATCTTTGATTGCAAAAAGGGTTTCCAGCTTTATAAATATCTAAATTTTGAGACCCACACTTTCATGACACCTATCCCGGGTCCATCAGGGTCATACAGTAGAAAACTGCGAGGTATACCTCTCTTTGGCTCTTCTTGTTTTCTTGGTTATTTCATATGATTTTTATTATTGCATATATGCTCTTAATTAATTGTCATGGTTTGATTAGTTGCTAATTAATATTGATAATTAATTGTGTCATGGACCCCGATAATAAACACAAAAACCGGTGATCCATTCGTCGTCTTTTCCACGGTCACTTGATTCGGAAAGTTACAAGGCCTTACTCTTGAGTTTGGCTAAGTTGTGACTTGAATCAATTGATACGATGATGAGACGGTCGTTTGGGAGACGGGTCTCTATTTGGATTAAATTTTTAATCTGTAGACATAGAGAGGTCTCTCATGTTCGACCCTGTGTTCGCTAAGGAAACCCGCCGAGCTGATTCCATTAATTGGTATCAGAGCTGAGGTTTCCGATTTATTTGTCAAAAAGTTAGGTTAAAAAGATAATAAAATTAATGGATAAAACCTCCTCTCACAAATGTAGAATTCGTATACGTCCACACTAACGTGGCATACGATATTCTTGGTGTTTTGAGGTGTTGGTTGATTTTGAAAATTTATTGTTTTGAGAAATCAATTTATTTTCGAAATCTAAAGTGTGTGATTTTTGTGATTCTCAGGCGTTTTCAAAATGGATCTAGACCCACTCGATTTAATTCAAAGAGAAAACGAACTTAATGCCCCTAATAATAATGATTGGGAATTAAACCTGGACTTTGTCGAAACTGTCGAGGAATCCAAATGTGATCTTGTTGAGTTCTGCGCTGAAAAACCTAGCGAGATTAATGGTGAAAAGGAGATGGAATATTTTATGCAATGGTTAGAAGCAGATGAGATGACTCAGAGTCATCAACATCAGGCTTCTTCCATTACCAGTGATAAAACTTCCAAGCTCAATGAACTCTTCGGACACCATAATCGGGCCGCAAGGCAAGAAGCCATGAAGAACATGACAACAACCACCATGATTGCGGGAATGCCCGTTAGGGAACATGTTCTCAAGATGATGGCTTGGTTGAAAGAGATAGAAATCCTTGGAGCACAATTCGATGGGGAAACCCAGGTCAATCTCATCCTCTAATCTCTACCAAAGAGTTTTGAGAAGTTTCACCTAAGTTATAATATGGACAAGCGTTCATATTCGTGAGCAGAACTTCTGACAGAACTCGAGGCGGCAGAGGGGTTTTCTCTTCAGAGTTCACATATCTACTTTCATTGCTGAAGGGGTTTCTACTTCTAAACCGAAAGGAAAGAAGAAGAAGAAACTGTTAGATCGGGTTGGTCCGTCTAGAGGGGGGTGAATAGACGGCTAATAATTGAAAAGTGGTGGAAACTCATCTATTAAAAAAAACTTGGTTGCAACTTGGTCGTTGCTTCCAAGACGGTTAAAGCTCAAAAAAAATCTCCTTGTGGTGGAGAAGCCTTACAACTGACAATCACTAAACTTAGAGAATTACAATAGAATTGAATGAAAATCAAAGCAAAACCTCTAAGTATATTTATAGCCTAAGAGAATGAATCTGGATTGTTGATTGTTGATGACGTTTCTCTTGGCCGTTGATCCATGGATGTAATCTGGATGGTTGATCTTGGATGGGATTAAACTGCATCCATTGGATTTGATTAAAGGATAATGTAACATTATCTTTTAAGAAATAAAGTTTTAATTAAAACTTTATCTTTCCGCTCGAGATAGTTGTTTGAATTTCCATGTCGCTGTTCTAATCTCTAAGTAGTAATATCGGCAACATTTTACTGTCATTGCCCTTTATCCCAAATGGTAAGTGGGTGACTGTGTATTGTTGATGTCTCGGGTTCGATCCTTCTTGGCACCAAATAATTTTCACTTTTCTTTGGACTAGTCTTTTTGAATATTGGCAATATTTCACTACAATCACCTTTTATCCCAAATGGTAGGTGGGTTAGTGTGTGTTGTTGAGGTCTCGGGTTCGATCCTCCTTGGCACTAAATAACTTTTTCTTTTCTTTTGGGAGCTTGGACTGGTCTTTTTGATTCTTCGTCTTCTGGGTGATTTCCGGCCAACCGAAGTTAGGCTCACCCGAACCCGACTCCGGCCTTTCGCCCCTCGAGCGTCCTTCCTCCCGGCTTCTCGTCCCTCGGACACCGCGCACGTCCTTCTCGCTCCACCGGTGTACTCTTCCGCAGCTTCCGCGTCCCTCGGATTGTACTGAGCCCGTCGGCTCACTTCCCCGCGCAATCCTTCTCGTCCACTGCGTCTTATGCTTGACTTCCTCCGTACCTAAGTTCCTGCACACTTAGCAGAGGGATTAAAACCAACAGGACCTAACCTAACTTGGTTGATCTCATCAAAACCAACCAGGGCACCAACAATCTCCCCCTTTTTGATGTGCATCAACCCAAGTTTAGTTAGGGATAAACAACAAACAATAATAATATTGTAACAGAATTAAGCATAAAAATTTTTTTGCAATCATGTACATAACCTCCCCCGAACATAAACTACTCTCCCCCTTAACTTAATATTATTCCTCCCCCTTTGATCACATCAAAAAAAATGGCGAAATATAATTAGGGAAGAAGAAAAATTTTAAGTGTGATAACAAATATTCTAAGTTAAAAGAATCGCATTACCACAACTTTTTCAAATTTAAAATGGCATATTTTTCCGAAGTTAATTCTAATTTTTTTTATATCGAAAAAAAATAGATTTCAATAAACGATTCATAAAAATTCGAACATTTATCAAAAACTCTGAATATTTTTGTCAAAGTCGAAGATGAAGATATGAGTTTAGAAAAAAAATTTCAGCTTTAAATTTGTTTATCAAGTCTGAAAATAACAGATACGAGTTTTTGAAGAATTTTTTAAAATTATAATGAGTTTTTCCACTATATCTGAATCATGAAAACTTAGATCAATAAAAATAAATGATTTATCTATTTTTTAAAATTTTAATTTCAAATTTTGACCAAAAATATTTGAAAAATATTAATATAACTTTTGTAAAAGAATTCTGCACAAAAAAACTTATCAGTTTAAAATAAATTTTGGAACCCAAAATAAATTTTCATCTACGGGGTTAATCAAAAACTTTGGAGGAATATAATTTCTAGGAATTTTCCTAATCTGGCCCTTATGATTTTTAACATACCAAGTCAAATTTTCAGGATAAAAATTCTTTTTAATTCTTAAACATGCAATATCATTTTCTAATTTCTCCACTAGATTCTTCAAATTTTTATTTTCTGTTTTTAGTTGGTCGAATAGAATTGATGAGCATACAGTGCCAAATCTTTCTTTTAACTCAGAGTTTTCTATCTCCAATTTATTCATCGACTTAAGCATGGATTTTATTACCGAGTAGATTCGAGTAGGTGGAAGTAGACATACCTCACTTACCGGGTCAGTTTCGAAGTTAGGATCTTTCTCTTCATTACTGCTTTCTCCTGAGGTGCTTTCTTCATCTTCATCCTGGTGGCTTGCCATCAGTGCAAGTCCGACGAACTCTCCGGCTTCCGATTCATCTGACGAGGTCTCGTCCCAAGTGGCTTTTAGTGCCTTTTTGTTCTTTGGCTGGTTCTTGAGTTTAGGGCACTGATCTTTCAGGTGTCCCTCCTCATTGCAGTTGTAGCATCGGACCGTTCGTTTTTTCTTTCTCTGCACCCTTTTTGAGCGGTTAGTATTAATGAATTTACATAATTTTCTTACCGCTAGTGCTGTTTCTTCATCATCTGCTGAAGATTCTTCGTCGAGTTGGATCTTCCTTGTGTTTAGCGCAATATTGTCAGCTTTCCTGTTCTTTTCTACAAAGCGAGATTCGTGAAGTTCCAAAGTAGAAAATAACTGTTCTAAAGTACTTATTTCTAGATTTTTTGAAATATAATACGCATCGATTATCGAGGTCCATTCCGGGGTTCTCGGAAACGCGTTTAGAGCGTACCTTTGAGCATCGCGGTTAGTTATCTTTTCTCCGAGATTTTTGAGGCTTGTGATTAGTTCTTTTACCTTTGCATGTAATCTCGCAACAGATTCTCCGTCTTCCATCCGTAGATTGGTCAATCGGCTTCGAAGAACATCTCGTCGCGCAAGTTTTGCTTCCGAGGTTCCTTCATGCAGTTCCAAGAACTTTTCCCAAAGTTCCTTCGCCGATTCGTACTTACCGATTCGGTTCACATCTTGCTCTGGGAGGACGGTCAGCAGATGAAATTCTGCCTTTCCGTTTGCTACAGCATCAACTTGTTCTTTCTTGTTCCAAGAATCAGGATCCTTGATCTTTCCTTCATTGTCTTTGGGACCTGCATAGCGATTTTTCATAATAATTAATAATTCATAATCTGTAGTAAAAAAATACCTGCATCTTCCGTTTCCATGCCGCGAACTGATGGACCCGAACTAGGTGTCACAAATGTGAGTCTCAAAATTTAGATATGTGTAAGCTGGAAACCCTTTTTATAATCAAAGATGAAAACGTAGTAAAGGAGCCACAGGTCGTATTTTTCCTAGGGCTAGTTGAGGTTGTTTGATTCGAGCTCGAGTTTATTTGTCGTTTAGGAATTTTGGGTTTCAAATGTGATTTGGGTTTGAATTGCAATTAGAAATGAAAAATGAAAATAAAGGAAACTTAACTCGTGACTAAACAAAGTGATGGCATTTAATGATTCAACCAATGGACCACTTAATCAACCAATGCAATATTGCAAAATTTGGAAATCAAACTGTTACAAAATGCAAGCATTCACTACAAAGGTCACTGCAAAGGATGATACCATTTCTGATGCCGATGCCAATCAATGCCAAGGCTTCATATGATTCAAAAGATAGAAATTCAAACTGAAATGCTTAAAAATCAATTGAAATTCAATAGCAAGCAAGATGTAAAGCAAGGATGTAGGACTAAACTAATGTGCAGAAAATGAGATCACAACTCAGGGACAAACCGAATGCAAATTGGAGCTGATATCTAGTGCTGTAGTTCACTGAAAATTGCATTTACCTGGTACCAATCAATGTTGGATTTTTACTTGATACAATGGTAGGATTACCACTTGATACGCATAAAGGAAACTAAATTCTGAAGCAAGCCAAAATGCAAAACAACACCTTTGGTGCTTAGTTCTCTCTTGATACAAAGTGCGGCCATGAAAACTGAAATGCAAAAAAAAGAATTCGGAAACTCGAAGTGAACCAAGTGCTAAACAAACTGTCCTATTCAATTCTGAAATTGTAGTTGATACAAATGCAGAAACTGAAAACTGGAAATGCAGAAATGAAATATGAAAACTTCATAAATTGAATGCAGAGATGTAGTCAAATTGAGTGAAGAATCAAGCACATCAACTTAGGTCAAGTAAGCAATCCTAATGTTCAGGTAAGAGTAGAGAAACTGATGCTTAACTTGGCACAATCTCAGAAATAATGAGCTGAACCCATGCTGAAATAGAACTGATACGCAAGCTAATTCACAAGCTTGGGAAAGCAAATGCAGAACTCTAGATCACTTGCTATGCAAATTGAAGCAATCTTCAAGGTGAATTCAAAAGATAACAACTAAGTTCTCTTGATACAGCAGTCAGGACATCAAACTGAGTTCAAAAACAAAGGATTCGCAGAAATGAACTGCTCAATATGGAAACAACTAAATACAAATGGAGCTGACATCAAGTGTGAGAGTTCACTAAGGACTGAGTTTAACTTGATACAACTCCATGTTGAATTGTTATTTGACATGAAGACAGGGACTAATAGCTGGATACGCAGGAAACCATGCTAATGCATAAATCGAAAACTGAAAACAGGGAATAACTGAATTCAGAAACTCAATATCAATTTAGATCAATTGTACCAAACTAATATCAGAAACGATTCGGAAATAACTAGACTAACTGCTATAAAATGCAGGAACTAAAGGACTAATACGCAGGGAAGAACTAAAGGAAACTGATACGCATGATGAAAACTTGATACACAACAGGGAAAAGATGAACAAAACTGAAACGCAATCAACTAAACAGAAATTAAACTAAAATTGATGCAATTGTTCACTAGACAAACTACCTACTAATTAACTTGCAACATTGAAACCTAATTTAAGCAGAAACGATTTAGACAAATTGAATCTACTGAAACAAAATTCGGAAGCTGAAATGAACTGCAGAAATGAAGTTACAACTGATTAACAGAAATGCAATAAGAAATCTAAACCCCAATCACTCTATTAGCTCAAGTACTGCTTGTTCGTCACACAAGGGTGAGCCTCGAACCCCTAAACTCAACAAATCAATGGAAAACGGCCTCTGTGATTCAATCCAGCTCACACTCTGATCCAAGTTGGAATCCCATTCGATTTCTTTAATCTAACGTTGTCCACTTGCGCTGATGGGTTGGGGATGATCTAAGCAATCCAGAGAACCCCTCTAGATAGCTCGGATGGATGAAGGATGGAACAAAGCCAAGATCGAAGCAATCAATGGCAGAACCGAGGAACCCCTCACTCGGCTCTGTTTTTGGCCAATTCGGAGCGTGAATCTTCACGGAGACAGCTCCCCAAGGATCTAGCACTCGAACAAGTGAAGAAATTAAGGTGGTCGCGCCCTTGGATTGAAGAAAAATGAAGAAGAAAATGAAGAACTATGCTGAAGAAAATGAACTGTGCAGCGAAGATGCGACAACTGCAGCTGAGGGGAATTTTCAATTAAATACTTAAGAATGAACGACCCAGATTGTTTAGAGAAAATCCAACGGCTGATCTTCATCCGATCTGAACCAAACTTTGATGATATTGATCAAGGGTCAGGATCTGCCTCGTGGTAGCTCGGATCCTCCAGATTTGCAACGGATGGTCCAGATCAACCTAATCTTTGAATGGACAGTCTAGAACCCCTTGGCTTGATCCAACGGTGGGATAATATCTGATTTGGATGAAAATCTCAGATCTTGACCTGAGTTCTTGATCAGCCTTAACCCTAGCTCGGATCACCTCAGATGGTCCCAGATTGCTCAGATCTAGCCATTTTTGAATCGGATGGCCCAGATTAATCTGAAACTTGACCGCTCGATCCGAGTCCACTTCCGACTCAAGTTTGACCCAGTATGCCCTAGGTCTATGATCCTTTCATGCCTACAAAAATGAGTCAACAATTTAGTGGCAAAATCATTTCAAATATATAAAGATTTGCAATTAAGACCAAAATAGAAGTAAGTCCTAGAACCTAGGGTAAATTCACAATTAAGCAAGAAAAACATTGGTCAAACATGGATTTTTGGCATCTGAAATAACCAATAAAATAGCACTTATCAACTCCCCACACTTAAGCTTGAGCGTCTCGCGAAACTACTAAGTATGTATCCCTTAGGCTCTTTCCAAGCATAATTAGAAACAAGTGAAAAGAAATTACCTAAGGTTGTCAATTCTCAAAAATCTATGCTCTATGGATTATTATCTCGTCCTTAAATCAACAACTTAGCCTTTTCATCCATCATGATTCATTGAGATGAATTTAATTCACTAAGTCTTTCAAGGGAAGTTTCGGTGGCTCTCTCCTTAAGTTCTAAGTTGATGATGGAAGTGGAGCTCACTCAAACACATATGCTTCTTGCACTACCATAGGCTTGCTTGTTATCTACTCTCCACCATTATTCATGATTAGGATCAACATCTACAAAAACAAGTGAAAGACATAAAAAAATGGTAAGGAATGGAGTAAAAGCCAAGAAAATAGAAAAATTGATGAAGTGGAAGACTTGGTTGCTCAAGAATGTTTCCAATATGCTTTGCCCCTCTTCAAATCAAATTTGTGTGGTGGAGTAAGAATTTGGACAATGCCTTCGATTTGGGTGAAGAAAACTTTGTTGGTGTCATTGTGCCAAAAAACCTCATTTGTGTGCCAATTGCTTCTTTCTCTTTTCTTTTTTTTTCTTGGTCAGCTGCTGAATTCATTTTCTTCTTTCTTTCCCTCTAGTAAAGTCAAAAAGGTAGTGGAGCAAGGCTGTAATTCGGATGAGAAACATTCCACTAACTTCATGGTGCCGAAACTCCCTTGTATCAACTTGTTTCTCTTTTTTTTTCTTCAAACTATTTTTTTTTCTTTTTCTTCTCTCAAATCTTCTAATGGAGCACACTCGGGTCAGATTTTTCATTAGAGAACTTGAAACATCAAACAACAATTGGGGAATTAGATGCTCCACATGTGTCCGTCACTAATCAACTATTGCAACTCCCTCTTGACACATACCCTTCTCTAGTTGGCACACTTCTATCTCTTTCTTCTCTTTTCTTTTTTTTTCTGTTCCAGATCCCAGCTCACGGCAGATTCATTTCAATTCTCTGATCTCTCAAAACAATTAGTACTTGCATCAAATGGTTGTGGAAGTCTTAAGTGCTTCACTTTGTAATTCGGCACTGAATTTTTCTTTTCTTTTTCTGTTCTGATTTCATCCAACTTCCTTCACTTGAAATCTGCTCCCCAAAAGATTGGATTCAGCCTAATTCCATTCTGCCAGTCCTGTTGAAACCCAGCAATGCATTGCTAATTTAAGAAAACCAAATTCAGTTTTGGATTGATACAAAACTGTGCCAAGACTGCTTGTATGAAGGCATAACCTTAATCCTAGCATTCCAACTGAATTTCCCTATTCTGTGTCGAGAACCATTTGTGCCAGATCCCACAGCTTCAAGAAGTGCTCAGTTCCAAACAACTGTCAACACCCACGATCCATAATATTCAGGTAATGGAAGCTCCTCTTCCATTACATTTACTTGATAGCTTACTTCCCTCACTGATTTCTGTTTTAGATTTCATTCTTGACACCTTGCTTGGCCATTTCCTTTCCACCTTGGCACAGAATTTCTGCTTAAGTTTCAGATCTGTCCAGCTGCAGTTCTAAAGCAAACTGACCAAAACAGCTGCAGTTCCAAAGGATACTGAAATCAGCTTCTCTTCTTCTTCTTTTTTTTATATAACTGAATTTCTCAGCTTCCATTCGACCAAGTATCAGCAGTTTATTACAGCTTTGCTGTCTTTCCAGAATTTGTTAATCTCTTGTCAGCAACCCTTGCATTGGTTCAGATTAATTCCTGCAATTCAACCTATTTCCGTTCGGTTCAGCTGTGATTCAAAGTAACTGATTTTGTATAGCTGCAGCTCAGCTTCTAGCAACATGTTACTGGTTTTCTGAGCAAGGTACAATTGCAATTCAGAGTAATTCTGACCAAAACATGCTTCACAGAAAATTTTCATTTCACATTGGCACAGAATCATTCTTCCTTCAGCCGGATTTGCAATGAGAGAACCATTTCACCTCCAATTCACAACTGATTTTTTTTTCCCAACATGAAGTGCATCCTTGATAAAAATTGATTCCAAATCACTAACCACTCCCCCACACTTAATCTTTTATCCGTCTCGGGCAAAGTAGCATCAAGAAACATCCTAAACAAACAAGTCCATAGAAAAGTATGGTTAAGAGTAGGAAATAAGGAAAGAAAAATAGAATAATCATGCTTATTGCCAAAAATTGATATGGAATGGGAAACAAATTGTTTAGCCTTTATAGATGTGATCCAATCATTGAAATATGATTTTGAAAGAACCTAAGCAAGTTCTAGAGTACAATAACATATGTGTATCACAAAAATAAGGCTAATTCTCACTAGGTGCAAATGATTCATCTCAAATCATCAATTAAGAATTTAAAACCAAGTAGTACTCAAGCATCCAAGAATTCATCCATTAGCTCAAACCTTAAGTTTTAACAACCAAATTTAATTTATTTTCAAGAGACTCTAAAATGACATGAAAACAACCTAGAGGGATACATTTATTCCTAGTCATACAAGAAAAAGTGTCAAAAGAAATAACATGGTATCTACAATGACTCCTATTCATTCTACTCTACTCACACATTTATTAGCAAGGACTCAATTTAAAAGAAAATTCTACTTCTGGAAAACATAAAAATGAAATATGCAATGAAAGAAAATACAAGAAAGAACTAACTCCCCTTTATTTCTGGTGGATGGAGTCTATCAAGAAGTAACCTCCATCGTGGCAGTGGAGGAATATAGGTGGCTGAGAGAGCGTCCTTCATTTGATCTATGTCATGGTGCATGTCTCCCCCACACTTGAACTTTACAAAAAAATGTTCAGGTGGCCGCAGGCGATTTAGGTACAAGACCCATGTAAGAGGTGGAGTGCTTCGAATTAAAGTAAAATCATCTCCTCCTTCTTGATGCCTTTTGAAAGTTCTTCCAGGAGGTTGGAGTCTGTTCAGATGGAGCACCTACTCCAGAAGTCTTTTGGACCCTGCAAAACCATGTAATACCTCTCTCAAGCGTGCAGGGTAAGAAAGAAACGAAATAATATCAGTCTCTGCATGAAATGTATCTAAAACTGCATCATATCCAATGAAATCAATTCTTGGTACCTCAATGAATTTTTCACAATTATTTTCTACAAAAAATGCATCCAGAAACTCATCACAAACAATGAAATCAATTTTTGGCACTTCAATAGAAATTTCACAATTATTTTCCACCAAGGATGTATCAAGCAATATATTACAACCAATGAAATCAACTTTAGGTGCCTCTATCAATCTTTCACAATCAATTTCAGCATAAGATATATCATGAGATTCATCACAACAAACGACATCAATTCTAGGCACTTCTAAAAAATTTTCACATTCAACATTTTCATGATATGTATCACCACATGCTTCATATTCAACAAGTTCAGCACTAGGTACCTCTATGAATTTTTCACAATCAAATTCTATAAAAGATGTATCAATAAGTGTATCACAACCAATGAAATCAGTTTGACGTACCTCTATGCAATTTTCAGAAAAAAATAGGAGGAATACTTACCTGATCGTGCTGAAGAATACCTGGAGGTTCTACACGAATATATGTAATTATTGGCTCCTCCTGGTCAAGTATAGGTTCCATCTCAGGCTCAAGTTCTGGTGGACACTCAACTAAAGCAGGTGATCCTTGGGTTCTTGCTTCCACCATGCAAGCCCCTACACTTTCTGGCTTGTCCTCTGAATCCTCTAATGTATCCATCACTGTTGGTGGTCCCTGGGGCTCAGTGCAATCCCCTACACCTATAGATTCATCTGCAACACATGCTTCATCAACCATATCTGCAACAACCTAATTAGAAAAGTTAGAATCATCAACAACTAAATCCTTACAAAATAAAAGTTTAGAAGGGTCCTGTAAAATTTCAGAATCAAAATCAAGGTTGTTACAAGCTCTGCTATCCATCTTCTCCAATGCCTCTAAATCAGTAGGAATGGGTGATTCTTGGGGCTCAGTGCAATCCCCTACACTCTCAATCCTATCCTCTGGATCTCCTGATACATCAACCAATGATGGTGGTCCCTGGGGCTCAGTGTAATCCCCTACACCTGTAGATTCATCTGATTGTCCTGATCTTTGGGCTAGTATTTGATTCATTTGATCAACCAATTTCCAAAGGCGTCCTGCGATGTCCTGACGCTCTTGTTGTTGTAAAATTTGTTGACACATCTCTATCATCCTTTGTTGTTGAGCCTCATTCTCATTAGGATTCTCAAAGTCTCCTTGGTTAGTGTGGAACTCCTGTTTGTCTTGAAATGTAATATAAGGCTGCTGAAGACCAAGAGTAGGCTGTGCATTCTGAAATGGGAGCTGTTGGGGCTGCTCAAATGGTTGAATGGGCTGATTAAATAGCTGAACATTGGGCTGGAATGATGGTTGAATTTGCTGAGAATTGTAGCCCTGGAAATCCTGGATCTGAGGTTGAAATTGTGGTGGTGAAAACTGAAATTGAGTGGGCTGGAAACTCTGATTTTGTGGCTGGAAATTCTGGTTGCAAGGCTGGAATTGCTGTGGTAATTGATATGGTTGCCGAAATTGGGGCTGGAATTGCTGAATTGGTTGCTCAAAACTTTGGAATTGTGGCTGCCCATGCTGAAAATTCTGACTCGGCTGAAAATCTTGCTGAAATTGTTGAAATTGTGGCTGAAAAAACTGATTTGTTTGCTGAAAATTCGAATAGGGCTGTTGGAAATCTTGTTGTGGTGGCTGATTAAAAGGTTGCTGACAATTTTGTTGAGACTGCTGAATTGGTTGAAAGTTTTGTTGAAAATTTGGATTGCACCCTTGCTGAAAATTCTGAAATTGTGGTTGAAACTGCTGTGGTGGCTGATTGAAAGTTTGGTACTGCTGCAAATCTAAATAGGGCTGCTGAAATTGTTGACACGGCTGCTGGTGCGGAGATGAATAAGCATTCGAAAACATTTTGCATCTGCAGTCCTGTTACAAAACAAACAAGAAAAATGGCAGCAACCGTATACAAAAGATAAAGCACAAGAAAATAGAATCAAATGATATGTCCATAAGCACACAAGCAAAAATCAAACAACTCAACTAGTAGCTTCCCCAGCAACGGCGCCAAAAATTTTGATGGACTCGAACTAGGTGTCACAAATGTGGGTCTCAAAATTTAGATATGTGTAAGCTGGAAACCCTTTTTACAATCAAAGATGAAAACGTAGTAAAGGGGTCACAGGTCGTATTTTTCCTAGGGCTAGTTGAGGTTGTTTGATTCGAGCTCGAGTTTATTTATCGTTTAGGAATTTTGGGTTTCAAATGTGATTTGGGTTTGAATTGCAATTAGAAATGAAAAATGAAAATAAAGGAAACTTAACTCGTGACTAAACAAAGTGATGGCATTTAATGATTCAACTAATGGACCACTTAATCAACCAATGCAATATTGCAAAATTTGGAAATCAAACTGTTACAAAATGCAAGCATTCACTACAAAGGTCACTGCAAAGGATGATACCATTTCTGATGTCGATGCCAATATGCCAAGGCTTCATATGATTCAAAAGATAGAAATTCAAACTGAAATGCTTAAAAATTAATTGAAATTCAATAGCAAGCAAGATGTAAAGCAAGGATGTAGGACTAAACTAATGTGCAGAAAATGAGATCACAACTCAGGGACAAACCGAATGCAAATTGGAGCTGATATCTAGTGCTGTAGTTCACTGAAAATTGCATTTACCTGGTACCAATCAATGTTGGATTTTTACTTGATACAATGGCAAGATTACCACTTGATACGCATAAAGGAAACTAAATTCCGAAGCAAGCCAAAATGCAAAACAACACCTTTGGTGCTTAGTTCTCTCTTGATACAAAGTGCGGCCATGAAAACTGAAATGCAAAAAAAGAATTCGGAAACTCGAAGTGAACCAAGTGCTAAACAAACTGTCCTATTCAATTCTGAAATGGCAGTTGATACAAATGCAGAAACTGAAAACTGGAAATGCAGAAATGAAATCTAAAAACTTCATAAATTGAATGTAGAGATGCAGTCAAATTGAGTGAAGAATCAAGCACATCAACTTAGGTCAAGTAAGCAATTCTAATTTTCAGGTAAGAGTAGAGAAACTGATGCTTAACTTGGCACAATCTCAGAAATAATAAGTTAAACCCATGCTGAAATAGAACTGATACGCAAGCTAATTCGCAAGCTTGGGAAAGCAAATGCAGAACTCTAGATCACTTGCTATGCAAATTGAAGCAATCTTCAAGGTGAATTCAAAAGATAACAACTAAGTTCTCTTGATATAGCAGTCAGGACATCAAACTGAGTTCAAAAACAAAGGATTCGCAGAAATGAACTGCTCAATATGGAAACAACTGAATACAAATGGAGCTAACATCAAGTGTGAGAGTTCACTAAGGACTGAGTTTAACTTGATACAACTCCATGTTGAATTGTTATTTGATATGAAGACAGGGACTAATAGTTGGATACGCAGGAAACCATGCTAATGTAGAAATCGAAAACTGAAAACAGGGAATAACTGAATTCAGAAACTCAATATCAATTTAGATCAATTGTACCAAACTAATATCAGAAACGATTCGGAACTAAACTAGACTAACTGTTATAAAATGCAGGAACTAAAGGACTGATACGCAGGGAAGAACTAAAGGAAACTGATACACATGATGAAAACTTGATACGCAATAGGGAAAAGATGAATAAAACTGAAACGCAATCAACTAAACAGAAATTAAACTAAAATTGACGCAATTGTTCACTAGACAAACTACCTACTAATTAACTTGCAACATTGAAACCTAATTTAAGCAGAAACGATTTAGACAAATTGAATCTACTGAAACAAAATTCGGAAGCTGAAATGAACTGCAGAAATGAAGTTACAACTGATTAACAGAAATGCAATAAGAAATCTAAACCCCAATCACTCCATTAGCTCAAGTACTGCTTGTTCGTCACACAAGGGTGAGCCTCGAACCCCTAAACTCAACAAATCAATGGAAAACGGCCTCTGTGATTCAATCCAGCTCACACTCTGATCCAAGTTGGAATCCCATTCGATTTCTTTAATCTGGCGTTGTCCACTTGCACTGATGGGTTGGGGATGATCCAAGCATTCCAGAGAACCCCTCCAGATAGCTCGGATGGATGAAGGATGGAACAAAGCCAAGATCGAAGCAATCAATGGAAGAACCGAGGAAACCCTCACTCGGCTCTGTTTTTGGCCAATTCGGAGCGTGAATCTTCACGGAGACAGCTCCCCAAGGATCTAGCACTCGAACAAGTGAAGAAATTGAGGTGGTCGCGCCCTTGGATTGAAGAAAAATGAAGAAGAAAATGAAGAACTACGCTGAAGAAGATGAACTGTGCGGCGAAGACGCGACAACTGCAGCTGAGGGGAATTTTCAATTAAATACTTAAGAATGAACGGCCTAGATTGTTTGGTGAAAATCCAACGGCTGATCTTCATCCGATCTGAACCAAACTTTGATGATGTTGATCAAGGGTCAGGATCTTCCTTGTGGTAGCTTGGATCCTCCAGATTTGCAACGGATGGTCCAGATCAACCTAATCTTTGAATGGACAGTCTAGAACCCCTTGGCTTGATCCAACGGTGGGATGATCTCTGATTTGGATGAAAATCTCAGATCTTGACGTGAGTGCTTGATCAGCCTTAACCCTAGCTCGGATCGCCTCAGATGGTCCCAGATTGCTCAGATCTAGCCATTTTTGAATCGGACGGCCCATATTAATCTGAAACTTGATCGCTCGATCCGGGTCCACTTCCGACTCAAGTTTGACCCAGTATGCCCTAGGTCTATGATCCTTTCATGCCTACAAAAATGAGTCAACAATTTAGTGGCAAAATCATTTCAAATATATAAAGATTTGCAATTAAAACCAAAATAGAAGTAAGTCCTAGAACCTAGGGTAAATTCACAATTAAGCAAGAAAAACACGGATCAAACATGGATTTTTGGCATCTGAAATAACCAATAAAATAGCACTTATCACGAACTCCCCCTCAAACTTAGGCGGGTATATCGCTGGTCCAACCATCTTAAAATTTGCTGCAGTTGGCGGTTAGTCCTTCTGCGGCGGCCTCGCTCTGATACCACTTGTTAGATCGGGTTGGTCCGACTAGAGGGGGGTGAATAGACGGCTAATAAATGAAATGTGGTGGAAACTCGTCTATTAAAAAAAACTTAGTTGCAACTTGGTCGTTGCTTCCAAGACGGTTATAGCTCAAAAAAAATCTCCTTGTGGCGGAGAAGCCTTACAATTGACAATCACTAAACTTAGAGAATTACAATAGAATTGAATGAAAATCAAAGCAAAACCTCTAAGTCTATTTATAGCCTAAGAGAATAAATCTGGATTGTTGATTGTTGATGACTTTTCTCTTGGCCGTTGATCCATGGATGTAATCTGGATGGTTGATCTTGGATGGGATTAAACTGCATCCATTGGATTTGATTAAAGGATAATGTAACATTATCTTTTAAGAAATAAAGTTTTAATTAAAACATTATCTTTCCGCTCGAGATGGCTATTTGAATTTCCATGTCGCTGTTCTAATCTCTAAGTAGTAATATCGGCAACATTTTATTGCCATCGCCCTTTATCCCAAATGGTAAGTGGGTGACTGTGTATTGTTGATGTCTCGGGTTCGATCCTTCTTGGCACCAAAATTCTTTTCTTTGGACCAGTCTTTTTGAATATTGGCAACATTTCACTACAATCACCCTTTATCCCAAATGCTAGGTGGGTT
Organism: Boesenbergia rotunda; assembly: GCA_024364735.1. Lineage (NCBI taxonomy): Eukaryota > Viridiplantae > Streptophyta > Magnoliopsida > Zingiberales > Zingiberaceae > Boesenbergia > Boesenbergia rotunda. The sequence goes on along the minus strand of JAGFNQ010006552.1, from coordinate 63,279 downwards.
AGTGTGTGTTGTTGAGGTCTCGGGTTTGATCCTCCTTGGCACCAAATAACTTTTTCTTTTCTTTTGGGCGCTTGGACTGGTCTTTTTGATTCTTCGTCTTCTGGGTGATTTCCGGCCAACCGAAGTTAGGCTCACCCGAACCCGACTCCGGCCTTTCGCCCCTCGAGCGTCCTTCCTCCCGGCTTCTCGTCCCTCGGACACCGCGCACGTCCTTCTCGCTCCACCAGTGTACTCTTCCGCAGCTTCCGCGTCCCTCGGATTGTACTGAGCCCGTCGGCTCACTTCCCCGCGCAATCCTTCTCGTCCACTGCGTCTTACGCTTGACTTCCTCCGTACCTAAGTTCCTGCACACTTAGCAGAGGGATTAAAACCAACAGGACCTAACCTAACTTGGTTGATCGCATCAAAACCAACCGGGGCACCAACAGAAACTAGCTGAGGCAAAGAAAATTGTTGGTGCAGGTAGCACCTAAGTCAAACCTAGGTTTTGATAATGGCAAATGGTTCAAGAGTTAAGATGTTATTGTTGTCTAATGTGTTTACTAAGTGTGCAGGAAAGAAGCCCTAGATACACTGGGCAAAGAAGTTCTGGTCGAGGACTAGGCAAGAAGTCCTGGCAAGGGGCTGGGCACCGAAGACCTACTCTGAAGGTGGGCAAAGAAGTCCTGGTCGAGGACTGGGCAAGAAGCCCTGGCAAGGGGCTGGGCATCGAAGACCTGCTCGGAAGGTGGGCACCGAAGACCTGCTCAGAAGGTGGGCACGAAGTCCTGGTCGAGGACTGGGCACGAAGACCTGGTCAGGTTGATCGGGCAAAAGTCCAACCGGAAGAGCCTGTTGGCAAAAGGTAAACTCTCCTGAGAGGAGTAGGTGAGGACGCGCTCCCCGTCGAGGGAACAGTAGGCGTCGGTTCGACCTAGGGTTCCATTTAGGAGACTCGAAGTCAGAACCAAGACAACTACGGCTATAAAGATGGACTAATATTCTTGTCTTGTTTGTTTTGAAACTAACCTTGGATGCAGGGACCGAAGGAGTGTGTTTCTGCAGCTTAGAACGCCCCAAAGGAGAGGGGCAGGCAGCTGGGTTAGGCGCCTGGGAGGTCCCGGGCACCCAAAGTCAAAGCCAAACAAGCAGAAAGCAAGAATCGCTTCGAAACAACACTGGGCTAGGCGCCTGGGAGGTTCCGGGTGCCCAAGGTCAAAGCCAAAGAGGAGTCGAAGCAAAATCAGCCACGAAGCCAGCGGACCAAGTCAAGCTGGGCGCCCGGGAGGTCCCGGGCGCCCCAGTCAGCTCCAGAGGCCGATTCTGAAGGGATAAGCGCTGTCCGAGCTGCAGATGAAGTTTCTCCAATCTGAAGGCACGTGTCAGGCGCCCCCAGGAGCGCTATAAAAGGGGCTCGACCCCGAGGCTTCAACAACACAACTTTCCAACGCCTCTACGCTTTTCGTTCAAGCGCTCTGCTCCGGCAAACTTTGATCTCGAGACTCTAGCGCCGACGATGACCCTCTGCTCCGAAGTACGATCCACACCGGGCGTCGGTAACGAAAAGTGTATTCATTTACTTACTGCACTATTCTTGTATTAAATCTGTAAACCTTTGCACGAATATAGAATTGCCCGCAGTAAACAGTCTAGGACCGTGGGCCTTGGAGTAGAAGCCGACTGCGACTCCGAATCAAGTAAAAATACTTGTGTGCCTTGTGTGTTTGATTTTAATTCGGCTGCGTATTTTCTCTTATTCTTATCCGAAAAGATTTTCACGATATTCACCCCCCCCCTCTATCGTGTTTCTCGATCCAACAAGTGGTATCTGAGCGGGGTAGCTCAAATTTGGTGCAACCACTAATTTGGGAATTTTTCGGATTTTTACGAAGTTTTTAATTTCTTTTTTGATCAAAGTTTTTATCGTTAATCGAGGTTGGTGCAACACCACTCGATAATTTCTTTTAAATATCTTAATCCCACACTGCTAATCCAAGACCAAGTCTTGGGACAGTTTTTTGTTATTTTTATTTCAGAATTTCTAAATGGTCATGCAAGAGGGTTTCAGTACAGCCAGACCACCACTCTTCAGTGGGGAGGACTTCTCCTACTGGAAGAGTCGGATGGAAGTCCACCTGAAAACTCAGGTGGACATGTGGATAATTATCCAATCTGGTTTGGAAATCCCGAAAAATGCTGAAGGAGTGGCACAACCTTACACTGAATGGGACGCCTCGCTAAAAAGGAAGATCGAGGTTGATGCTAAAGCGACCCAGACACTTCAATGTGGTCTAACCAAAGAAGAGCTAAACCGGGTGGGACCATTCAACAGTGCAAAGGAACTCTGGTGTAAGTTAATTGAATTACATGAAGGAACTTTCGACACCCGAATCAGCATGAGGGACCTACTGCTAAACAAGCTATACACGATCAAAATGAACGACAGCGAGTCAGCAGCCCAACTCCACGCCAGAAACCAAGAATTGATAAACGGTCTACATACAATCGGTCACAAGGTAGAAAACCGTGACATGATCATGTATACTCTTAACGCTTTCCCGAGAAATACTTTGTGGGCATCTATGGTAGATGCGTACAAAGTTTCAAGGGATCTTTCTAAAATCAAATTAGAGTTATTTTCTGAACTTGAATTACATGAGCAGACTAACTGCACCTTGGCCGAGAAAGGCATTGCTTTTGTTGTAGGCAAAATAGGAAAGATAGTCAAGAAGAAGCCTCAACCTGCACCCGAGTCTGACTCAGACTCAGAAGACAGCGAAGGGGATCGACCCAAGCTGGTTCGGCTTGCCCGAGACTACTACAAGGAATTAAAGAATCAGTCCAACAGAAGAAAAGCCAGCCGGAAGAAGGAGGATCCGGCTGAACCACCCAAGAATAAATCAAGTGTGACCTGCTTCGAATGCAACAAGAAGGGACACTTCAAATCGGAGTGCCCTAATCTGAAAGAAGCCAAGAAGACAAGAAGGAAGAAGGCCTTTCAAGCAACGTGGGACGAGTCTTCATCTGAAGAAGAAGAAGAGGCCCCACAATTGAATCTGCTCGCCTTGACTGCATCCGAAGACATCGACACTGGATCAGAATCGGAGCCGGACGACGGAAAGCTCACCATATCTGAAGACGGCAAAATAACTGTTAGTGGTTATTCAAAATCTGAATTAGCTGAATTAATAGCATACCTATCTAGTAACTTGGCAAAAGCCAAAATTCAAGTCGAGTCTCTCCGACAGGAAGTAAAACTCCTGAAAGAGGGAGCTGACTCTAGATCCTTAACTAAGAAGGTTCAAGAAGGAACCTCTACTCAAGTTGAAAAACTTGAGAAAGAGAACTCCTCCTTGAAAACTCAAGTCAAGGACCTAAGAGCAGGTTTGGAACGATTCACTTCGGGTTCCAAGGGTCTTGATATGATCCTTGGAAAATAGAAGTCTGTTCTAAATGATCCGGGTTAGGTTATCGAACCAAGGCTAGACAAAGGTCATATTATGCTGTACTGAATCAGTCTAAACCCAAAGTTCAGACATGGGTACCCAAACTTTGCCTGAACAACCAAACTGAACCAAACCAGTATTGGATCCCCAAGGACAAGATTCATATCTTGCCTAATCATTACCGTGGCTTTAGTCCAGGGGGAGCCAACTTAAAAACTATTTTTAAAGTTAAATAAATTCCTTTTCTTATTGTAAAATTGCATGATTGCTTGTTTATTTATTTTCTGCAATTTACCATGTTTAGACCTAGGACTGGTTAGATTAAGGACTAAACCGATTAACTAAAATTTGAGTAACATAGTATTGGGTGGAGGTGAGATGATAGTACGTTAGGGAAGCCATTTTGGCGGAACTAGTCGAAGCTACCGATCCAAGACCCAAACTAGTTAGACCAAAAACATTCAAGGAGTAACTTGAAAATGGATTTTCAATAAAAGGCTTTGTCAATGAAAGGGTTGATGATCCAATAAGGCTACGGCCAAAGAAGGCCTAGTGCCTCGCCAAGACCTGGAAGCCGATTATTGAAAACCAAATTCACTTTACTATTGTCAGATTTGAATCTAACACAGATTTCAATTAATCTTAGATTCAACCACTGTTTTCAAAAATAAATTTATAAACATAATTAACTGGTTTTTCAAAATAAATTTAACTTTTCAAAACTAATCATGGTCTTTCAAAACAAATGATTACTTCTATTAAAACCTATCTCACAAAAACCCATAAGTTAACGTGATTGATAACTATATACCGGGTGAGATAGTTGGACTTAAGTTAATTCAAAATCTGAATTCTGAAATGTTGTCAAATAAAAACATTGATTTTAGACTTGAATTGAATTGATTGTTGATTGGTCATTAGAGTCAAACTTGGTCAAATAGTCAAACGTGGTCAAACAATCAAACTGATCAATGGTCAAACAACAGTCAACTCGGGCGCCCGTAACCGCTCGGCGCCCCCCCCCCCCTCTTTCTCTTCGACCAAGACAGCAAAAGCTGTCAACATTCCCATCTAACCTGGGAGCTCGTGACCTATCGGGTGCCTAGGGCTTTATGTCAATACGAGGCAGCAAAAGCTGCCACGTATGGCAGCTGACTCCAAGCGCCCGGGTCCTCACACGCACCCCCAAGGACAGTGTCAAAACCAAGAAAGCTGCATTTGGCAGCTTACAGCTGACTCCAGGCGCCCGATTCATCTCGAGCGCCTGACCAAGCCCTATATAAAGCCACTGAAATCCCCTTCATTTGCCACCCCAAAACAAACTCTCTTCTCCAACTCTTCTCCTTCCTAAGGCGTTCGAACGACCCTCTCGTGCCCTCGAACACTCCACTTCAACCATGCCTCCCTGGTTGGCTACCTGGTATCAATTTTTCATGCATTTTTGTATTTCCTTTTAGTTATTTCGCTAAATGCATATTCCTTATTATGTTAGAAAACGCCGTACTATTCAACCCAACCCCGGGCCCGAGCCTAGCCCTGATTCTAGGTTTCCGACCCTAGAACTATTCAATAAGTTTGCTAGGACGACCTATAAACCAATCAAGACAAGCTTCTTGAATAGGCAGTTTTTCACTCAATCCTGTCCAGTGGTAATGGACGTCATCAACTTCTATCAACTTGATCGACTTGTTTTCTGCACTCATCTTGTGAATACAACCCTATGTGCAGAATTTTACAACAACTTAGTAAGACAAGATGATCTTAGCTATATCACCACCGTACAAGGAATGCCTTTGACTATCACACCTACGTTGTTTAACAGATTCCTTAGACTGCGATCTTCCCAGTCTACTTTCTGCTGTTACCCTCCTAGAGATCCTCCCTTTGCTCCTCCCTACTCCCATATTGATCTGGACACCCTTCATTCATATTTCTATAGAACTGCCCGAAACCCCCTGGTTAGTCGGTTTCAATCAGTAGATCTCTAGGTCCAGGATTACGCTCTTTATAGAGTTCTAGTCCGTTGCATTCTTCCCTTGACCACTAGGGACGTCGCGACCATGCGACCATTCCATCCTTCCTGCTGTATGCGTTGATCCATCACTTAGATATAGATATTGGACTTCACATATTTCACACCATTCTACATGCATCCAGTGTCACTACTCCGGGTACACACCCCTTATTGCCACATCATCACCTCTCTTCTTCATCATCACGGTCGCGATATTACCGATGGAGAGATGACCTCGATGACTGAATTTGACGAGATTGGGTATAGAAACTTTTCCCTAGCAGGCATAGATGTCTCGGGTACCGGGGTTTTATCATGGAGATGTCAGCGAGTCGGAGCTCAGATCGACTCCGATGAGGAGATAGAGGTCGATGTCGCAGATCTCGTTGTCGAGATTCGAGAGCAGATGGACGAGCCCCCACCTCCGACGACTGACGAGAGACTAGCACTACATCAGACAGAGGTCCACAGCCTCAGGGAGGAAATAGAGGCCAATCACGCAGAGTATATGGAAGCAAATGCGGCTCGTTACACTGAGTATATGAATACCCTCAGAGCCGATCGAGAGACTAACGACGCACGATATAATGAAATGATGTCGTTATTCTGATCTTGGCAGCCCAGTTCATCTGACCATCCTGGCCCTTCCTCTTAGTTAGATTGATATTTTCAGTTGTATTGTTGACTCTTTGACTACCCCTACTCAGTAGGATTGACATGTATTTGACTATGGTTTGACCTTACTGGTCCTACTGACCAGGTGACTCTTATGCATCTTTCAGCTTTACTTTCTAATCTCTTGTTTGATAAGCTGCAATACTATTTTAATTAGAAGGCAGTTAGGGTTATATTTGGTAGAATAGGACAACTCTAATTATATTGTTTTTCAAAAACTATTTTATTTTCTGCAAAATCATTTCTTTATTTTTATTATGTTATTTAAAATGATTTTCCGACTTAGTTTTTTTAAAAACTACCCCCTTCAAAACTAAGGCTTTTTCGTAAATTGGACTTAGCCTAGGCCCTAACCCTAGAATTGCATGCACCTATAGATCTAGAAACCAGCATCTCACAAGCACCTTAGGGTACTTTTGATTGATAACCTAGAATGGGTTGAGATGCTTAGGTCTTTGCCTTGATTCAAGATGCTTAAGTCAATGCATCTGCAGTAATTGGGCCACTAAATACCAATTAACAGTAATCAGGTTAAGTGTCAAGCTTAGAAAATCTAACTTGATCAGATCACTTAATTTGACTAACCCTAGCGAAAGCAACTGTTTATAACAGTTAGTAAGTAGCTAATTGGGTTAGACAGGACCCGAAAGAAGAAATTCAAATTGATTTGGTCCAGTTTAAATTTAGAATTGGTTCAGTACAGCATCTTATTATGATTACTCATATTTTTTGCTATTTTTTGATATATGGCAAAGGGGGAGAGATTGGAAAGGAGAGAAAAGGAGGTTTCAAAAATTCTTTTTTTAAAAAAAAATTAAAACTTTTTTTAAAACCCTTATCTCCTTTTTCAAAAAGTAAAATTCCTTAAATACTTAAGATCCTTTTGAAAGTTAATTTTCTAAAGCACTTGTTCTGAAAATCTCTTGAAAAATATTTCTATGTATTTAAAGTGCTTGAAAAATATTTCTATGTATTTAAAGTACTTGAAAAATATTTCTAAGTATTTAAAATTGCTTGAAAGTTTTCTAAGTGTTAAAACTTCAGAATAAGTTTAGAAAACTTTCTAAAGTGCAAAATCTAATTATTTTCGAAATTACTTGCTGTAAGAAGTATTTCTAAGTACTTACTCTAAATCTTTGGTTGGTTGAAAATTTTCTAAGCATTAATTGTAAATTCTCCTGAATATTTTCTAAGTGCCCAACTCAAAATATGTTTTGGAAAATATTTTCTAAACTTAAAAACCTTCTCATGAAATTTTCTAAGTATTGAAAACCAGAAAAACGTTTCACTTTTAGACTTAGAAATTCAAAAACCCCACGAACGTTTTGAAAAACTTAGGGGGAGATTTCTTCCAGGGGGAGGAAATTAACTTTGGCACTTTACATACTTATCTGTATGATTAACTTAACTTTTTGAACCGGGTTGCCATAAATCAAAAAGGGGGAGATTGTTGGTGCAGGTAGCACCTAAGTCAAACCTGGGTTTTGATAATGGCAAAGGGTTCAAGAGTTAAGATGTTATTGTTGTCTAATGTGTTTACTAAGTGTGCAGGAAAGAAGCCCTAGATACACTAGGCAAAAAAGTCCTGGTCGAGGACTGGGCAAGAAGTCCTGGCAAGGGGCTGGGCACCGAAGACTTGCTCGGAAGGTGGGCAAAGAAGTCCTGGTCGAGGACTAGGAAAGAAGTCCTGGCAAGGGGCTGGGCACCGAAGACCTGCTCAGAAGGTGGGCAAAGAAGTCCAGGTCGAGGACTGGGTAAGAAGTCCTGACAAGGGGCTGGGCACCAAAGACCTGCTCGGAAGGTGGGCACCGAAGACCTGCTCAGAAGGTGGGCATGAAGTCTTGGTCGAGGACTGGGCACGAAGACCTGATCAGGTTGATCGGGCAAAAGTCCAACCGGAGGAGCCGGTTGGCAAAAGGTAATCTCTCCTGAGAGGAGTAGGTGAGGACACGTTCCCCGTCGAGGGAACAGTAGTCGTCGGGTCGACCTAGGGTTCCATTTGGGAGACCCGAAGTCAGAACCAAGACAGCTATGGCTATAAATGTTGGATCGAGAGAAACGATAGAGGGGGGGGTGAATATCGTAAAACGTTCGGATTAAAGTTAGAGCAATTACGCAGCGGAAATTTAAATCAAACACACGCAAACACCAAGTTTTTTACTTGGTTCAGAGTCGCGGTCGGCTCCTACTCCAAGGCCCACGATCGTTGTCCGTTTACTATGGGCAATTCTATATTTGCGCAAAACCGTTTATAGAGAGATATTACAAAAGCAGTATAGTAAACTTAAAAATAACTCTTCGTTACCGACATCCAGTGTAGATTGAATTTTCGGAGCGGAGGGACGTCGTCGGCGCTTGTATCTCGAGTTTGGAGGTTTCCGGAGCAGAGCGCCGGAGCAGAAGAGCGTAGAAGCGTTGAAAGAATTGTTGTTCGAAGCCTTGGGGTCGAGGGCCTATTTATAGCCCCTGGGGGCGCCCGGAACGTCAGGGGCGCCCCCCACGTGTCGGCCGATCCGAGTTCCACTCGGTCAGCTCTGATCCCTTCAAACTCGGGATCAGATCTTGACGGGGGCGCTCGGGTTGACCGGGTCAACTCTTATCCCTTGGCTTCGCTAGCTTCTGCTTCGTTGGCTTGCACTGGGGGCGCCCGGGAGCATGGGGGGCGCCCGGGAGCACGGGGGCGCCCCGCCCATGAGCTGTCGAAGCCTGCCTTTGCTTCATGTGTTTTGTGTTCACCTTGGGGGCGCCCGGGACACTCCGGGCGCCCTAGTCAGCTGCTGCCTCACTCCTTTGAGGCTCTCTGAGCTGCAGACACTCGTTCCTTCGGTCTTGTATCCAGGGTTAGTCCAAAACAACATAAAGTAGTAAGATGTTAGTTTATACAGCCTTAGCTGTCTTGGTTCTGACTTTGGGCCTTCCAAAATGGAGCCCTAGGTCGAACCGACGCCTACTGTTCCCTCGACGGGGAACGCGTCCTCACCTACTCCTCTTGGGAGAATGTACCTGATGCCAACCGGCTCCTCCGGTTGGACTTTTGCCTAGCGGTCCTTCGCCAGGTCTCGGATACCAAGCTATCCTTCGCCCGGTGCCTAGCAGTCCTTCGCCAGGTCTTCAGTACCAAGCTGTCCTTCGCCTGGTGCCTAGCAGTCCTTCGCTAGGTCTTCAGTACCAAGCTGTCCTTCGCCTGGTGCCTAGCAGTCCTTCACCCTAGTGCCTAGCAGTTCTTCACTAGGTCTTCAGTACCAAGCTGTCCTTCGCCTGGTGCCTAGCAGTCCTTCGCTAGGTCTTTGTATTCTAGCATTCCTTCGCCAGGTGCCTAGCAGTCCTTCGCTAGGGCTTTGTATCCTGGCAGTCCTTCGCCAGGTGCCTAGCAGCCCTTCGCTAGGACTTTGTTTCCTGGCAGTCCTTCGCTAGGTGTCTAGCAGCCCTTCGCTAGGACTTTTCCTACACACTTGAGTAACATTGTTAGATCACCAATAATACTTAACTTTGAACTCTTTGCCAATATCAAAACAAGGTTCGATATGGTGCTTTCTGCACCAACAATAAAGATGGACTAATATTCTTGCCTTGTTTGTTTTGGAACTAACCTTGGATGCAGGGACCGAAGGAGTGTGTTTCTGCAGCTCAGAACGCCCCAAAGGAGAGGGGCAGGCAGCTGGGCTAGGCGCCCGGGAGGTCCCGAGAGCCCAAGGTCAAAGTCAAACAAGCAGAAAGCAAGAATCGCTTCGAAATAACACTGGGCTAGGTGCCCAGGAGGTCCCGGGTGCCCAAGGTCAAAGCCAAAGAGGAGTCGAAGCAAAATCAGCCACGAAGCCAGCGGACCAAGTCAAGCTGGGCGCCCGGGAGGTCCCGGGTGCTGCAGTCAGCTCCAGAGGCCGATTCGGAAGGGATAAGCGCTGACCAAGCTACGGATGAAGTTTCTCCGATCTGAAGGCACGTGTCAGGCGCCCCCGACGAATCAGGCACCCCCAGGAGCGCTATAAAAGGGGCTCGACCCCGAGGCTTCAACAACACAACTTTCCAACGCCTCTACGCTTTTCGTTCAAGCGCTCTGCTCCTGTAAACTTCGATCTCGAGACTCTAGCACCGACGATGACCATCTGCTCCAAAGTACGATCCACACCAGGTGTCGGTAACGAAAAGTGTATCCATTTACTTACTGCACTATTCTTGTATTAAATATGTAAACCTTTGCGCGAATATAGAATTGCCCGCAGTAAACGGTCAAGGACCGTGGGCCTTGAAGTAGGAGCCGACTGCGACTCCGAACCAAGTAAAAATACTTGTGTTTCTTGTGTGTTTGATTTTAATTCCGCTGCGTATTTTCTCTTATTCTTATCCGAAAAGATTTTCACGATATTCACCCCCCCCTCTATCGTGTTTCTCGATCCAACAAAAATAGCAGGATTACAGGGACCTCAGAGTTGCATGAAGAAGCCGAAAGGCAAGTGCTTCGTGTGCAAGCAGTCTGGACATTGGAAGGCGAACTGTCCCCGCCGTTAGAGTAATAATTCAGGTATATCTTTTTCTTTTGTCGTTGTAACATGTTTAGCGGTGATATCTACCGGTACCTGGTGTGTAGATAAGGATGCCACTAATCATGTCTGCAACTCTTTGCAGGAGTTCCAGGAAACCCGACGATTAGCTGAGGAGGAGATTATCATCTACATGGGATAGGCCACAAAGATGACTTTTGCAGTGGAAGTTATTTATTTATGTCTTTTAGATAGGATGATAAATTTTAGGTTTTAAAGAGATTGCTTTTATGTATCTAAATTTTTGGAAAGAACTTTTGTTCAGTTTCTGGAATAAGATATTCTATTGCTTTTATTATGGAAAGTGGAATAGAAAGATTATCTATTTAGGTACATTGATAGGCAATTAGTACTTTTGAAAACCAAAAGCTCTCATGATGCAATTAGATGTTAATAGCTTATCATCTAACCAAAATAAGAGAAAGGTTTCTTCCAAGAAGAACCAAAACATATCTTTGGCATCTAAGGCTTGGTCTTATCAACCTTAGTAGGATTCAAATATTGATAGCCAATGGGTCCTTGGGTTCATTAGTGGTGGAAGACTAGACTTCCTTAAAAAAATTTGAATCTTACTTGGAAGGTGAGAAGACCAAGAGGCTTTTCCAAGCCAAGGGGCATAGAGCCAATGGTATGTTGGAGATGGTTCATTTTGATAAGTATAGGTCCTTAGTTTATCCAGAATAGAGATAGCTTTGAATACTTTGCTTATTTTATAGACATTTATTCAAAGGTCAAAGTACATTTACTTGATGTACTGCAAGTTTGAATCTTTGATTAGATCAGAAATTCAAGACTGATGTGGAGAAACATCATGGTAAAAATATGGCGACATTACGATTAGATCGTAGTGGCAAGTACCTCTTGGGATAGTTGTAGGACTTACTTATCAGAGATTGAGAATCAATCTCAATTCACTGCACCCAGTATGCCCCAACAGAACGGTGCAGCATTGAAAAGGAAAAAGGTCTTTTAAGGTAATGGTTAGGACAATGATAAGCTACTCTGAGATTAGCCAGATTCGTTCTGGGGATATGCTCTGGATACAACAGCGTATGTGCTTGATAGTATCTAGGTCAGTAGTCTCTAAACCCATAGAAATGTAGATTGAGCGAAAGCTTAGTATAAGACGTGTTCAGATTTAGGGTAGTTCAGCACATGTGCTGAAGAGAGATACTGATGAGTTGGAATCTAGTGCTAAGTACGCTTGTTCGTAGGCTATCATAGGGGAACGAAAGGTGGTTCTATAGTCCTAAGGATCAATGTTGGTGCAGATTGCACCCAAGTCAAACCTGTGTTTTGATATTGGCAAAAGGGTTCAAAAGTTAAGGGTTACTTGTTGTTTAACAAGTTTCTTGAGTGTACAGGAAAAGCCCTAGCGAAGGAATGCTAGGCACTGGCGAAGGACTGCCAGACAGGAAAAGCCCTAGCGAAGGAATGCTAGGCACTGGCGAAGGACTGCCAGACAGGAAAAGCCCTAGCAAAGGACTGCTAGGCTCTGGCGAAGGACTGCCAGAACGGACAAACCCTAGCGAAGGAATGCTAGGCACTGGCAAAGGGCTGCCAGAAGAAAAGACCTAGCGAAGGGCTGCTAGGCACCAAGCGAAGGGCTGCGTGGTACTCAAGACCTGGCGAAGGGCTGCTGGGCAAAAGTCCAACTGGAGGATCCGGTTGGCACCAGGTAAATTCTCCCGAGAGGAGTAGGTGAGGACGCGTTCCCCTTGAGGGAACATTAGGCGTCGGTTCGACCTAGGGCTCCATTTTAGAGACCAAAGTCAGAACCAAGACAGCTAAGGCTGTATAAAATAATAATATAATTGTTATTTGGACTAACCCTGGATGCAGGATCAAAGGACTGAGTATCTGCACCTCAGAGAGCCTCAAAGGAGTGAGGCAGAAGCTGAGCAGGGCGCCCCGGACGATCCGGGCGCCCCCAAGGTCAACCCAAGTCTGTAAGAACCTCAACGCGCTTCGCCCCGCTTGTCGCGGGCGCCCCGCGTGTCGCGGGCACCCCGCGTGTCGCGGGCGCCCCGCGTGTCGCGAGCGCCCCCACTCCCAGCTGCCGAAGCGCATCCCTGCGAAGCCGAGGAGATGAGGCTTTGACCGGTCAATCCAGGCGCCCCGAGCCATCCGGGCGCCCCGGTCAAACCGGATCCCGAGGATAAGGGGATCAGACGGCGACCGAGCAACAACCGGATCTGCTGCCACGTGGGGGGGCGCCCCCGTCGACCAGGGCGCCCCCAGGCCCTATATAAAGGGCCCTCGACCTCCTTCTTCAAAGCATCAATTACTGCGACGCTTCCACGCTCTACAGCTTTCATTCAACGCATCCAAACGCTCCGACGACCGCGCTTTGCTCCAGGAACTTCCCGACTCAAGTCCGAAGCGTCGTTGACCTCCCGCTGCACCGAAACTCGAGCCTACCCCGGGAGTTGGTAAATACAGAAGTGTAATCTTTCTTATTGCAATTTGTATTTCTCTTCTGTACTCATTCTACGCATTATAGAATTGCCCAAAGTAAACGGTCAACGACCGTGGGCCTTGGAGTAGGAGTCGACCCAGGCTCCGAACCAAGTAAAACGACCTTGTTAGCGTTGTGTTGCTTTGTCTCTATTTCCGCCGCGCACTTACTCTTTTTATTTAATCCGAACGATTTGCGACATTCACCCCCCCCCTCTATCGCATCTCTCGATCCAACAAGTGGTATCAGAGCGGGGAATTCAAACTTGGTGCAACCACCAGTTTGAAAATTTTTCGGATTTCTTTCGTTTTTCTCTCTCAATTTTTTTTAAATTTTCGTTCGAATTTTTCTTTCAAGGTTGGTGCAACACCCCTTGAAATTGTTTTTATTTCTTTTCTTCCCGCACTACTAATCCAAGACCAAGTCTTGGAATATTCTTATTTTTTTTTGTTGTTTGCTATTTCAGAACAAATGGCCATCCAAGAAGGCTTTAGCACTGCCAGACCTCCACTTTTCAGTGGAGAAGACTTTCCTTACTGGAAAAGTCGAATGGAGGTCCACCTGAAAACTCAGGTGGATACGTGGATAATCATCCAGTCTGGACTGATGATTCCCACAAATGCTGAAGGCGTACCGCAAAACTACTCAGAGTGGGACACTGCCCTTAAACGCAAAATTGAAGCTGACGCCAAAGCAACTCAGACCCTCCAATGCGGACTAACGAAAGAGGAGCTGAACCGCGTAGGCCCTTTCAATAGTGCCAAGGAGCTATGGGCTAAACTGATTGAGCTCCACGAAGGAACTTCAGATACGAGGATCAGCAAACGGGATCTGCTACTGAACAAGCTCTTCACTATCAAAATGGCAGATAACGAGACTGCAGCCCAGCTCCACGCCAGAATCCAGGAACTGATGAACGGTCTTCACGCAATAGGTCACCAGGTTCAAAACCGTGATCTTATAAGGTATGCCCTAAACGCGTTCCCTAGGACCACCTTGTGGGCATCTATGGTAGATGCATACAAGGTCTCTAGGGATCTTTCAAAAATTAAGTTAGATGAGTTATTTTCTGAACTTGAGCTGCATGAACAGACTAACTGCAATTTGGTCGAGAAAAGTATAGTCTTCTTTGCAGGGAAAACAGGAAAGATGATCAAGAAGAAAACTCAAGTTGAACCCGAATCTACCTCAGATTTAGAAACAGAAGATCAAGAAGAAGATCAATCTGAACTGGTCCGGCTAGCTCGAAGCTACTACAAAAAGTTGAAGAACCAAACCAACACATGGAGAACAAGCCGAAGAAAGGACGGACAAGCTGAACCGGCAACTGACAAACAAAAGCCCAACGTAACCTGCTACGAATGCAAGAAGAAGGGCCACTACAAGACTGAATGTCCAAGTCTAAAGGAGTCCAAAAAGACCAGAAAGAAGAAGGCACTCCAAGCAACCTGGGATGAGTCTTCCTCAGAAGAAGAAGAAGAAGCACCCCAGTCCAATCTTCTAGCCCTGACAGCTTCGGATCAAATCGAGACTGACTCAAACTCGGACCGGGACGACGGCAAGCTGACATTCTCCGACGACGGCGAAATAAGGGTAACGGGTTTTTCAAAATTGCAATTGAATTCGCTTATTTCCTATCTATCCCGAGATTTGGCGAAAGCCAAACTCCGAATCGAGTCCCTCCGACAGGAAGTAAAACTCCTGAAAGAGGGAGCTGATTCTAAATCCTTAACTGAGAAAATTCAGGAAGGAACCCCTGACCAAGTTGAAAAACTTGAATCAGAAAATTCCTCCTTGAAAACTCAAGTTAAGGACTTAAGAACAGCTTTAGAACGATTCACTTCTGGTTCCAAGAATCTTGATATGATTCTGGGAAAACAGAAGTCTGTTCTAAACCGATCCGGACTTGGCTATAGAACCAAATCTCGGCAAAGATCTTACTTTGCTGTACTGAACCAGTCAAGACCTAAGGTTCAGGCATGGGTGCCAAAACTGTGCCTGACTAAACCAACTGGTTCAAATCAATTTTGGATCCCCAAGGACAAGATTCACATCTTGCCTAACCCATACAGAGGCTTTAGTCCAGGGGGAGCCAAAATCAAAACAATTTTTATAATTAGATAATTTTTTTTAATTGTTTGATTGCTTGTTTATTTAATTTTCTGCGATTTGCCATACTTAGATTTAAGGACTCAATTACTTGAAATTTGAAAACATAGTATTGGGAGGAGGTGAGATGATAGTACGTTGGGGAAACCAACTCTAATCAGATCAAGTCTACTTGGTCTCTTTAGACCGGTGAAACCAGCCGAAGCTACCGATCCAAGACCCAAGCTAGTTAGACCAGAAAATGACCTAATTTAGTTTGAAAATGAAATTTCATTAAAAGGCTTTGTCAAGGAAAGGGTGGATGATCCCATAAGGCTACGGCCAAAGAAGGCCTAGTGCCTCGCCAAGACCTGGAAGCCAATTTCTGAAATTCAAATTCAAATTATCTTTTGTCAAATTCGAATCTAACTCAAATTTCAAATAATTATAGATTCTAATCTGTTTTCAAAATTTCCTTTTTTTTAAAAAACTTACTCGTTTTCAAAAATCACTTCATCTATTTTTCAAATTTTCTTCTTTCTAAAATTCTTTTTAATCAGTCTGTTTTCAAAACTAAAACAACTTTTTCAAAACAAATTAAAATTCCTTTTCAAAATTAATTTTTACCCTCAAACCTATCTCACAAAAACCTTAAGGTTAACGTGATTGAAAACCCTAGACTGGGGTGAGACAGACTAGGAAGTGAAACTCAATTTAAGCTATCCCTAACTCAAATTGGATCCAAATCACCGAAAATCCTTTATGTGTAGGAACATAAAGATTTGGACCAATGGATGTTAGATAGCGGGTGCTCCAGACACATGACTGGGGACAAATTGAAGTTCACCAAACTCAAGTTCAAAAACCTGGGCTCAGTGGCATTTGGAAATAATGCTACACTCAAGGTAATTGGGTCAGGTAATATTGAACTTAAATCCAATTTCATTATTAACAAAGTTCTATTGGTTGAGAACTTTAGTTTTAACTTACTTAGCATAAGTCAGTTATGTGACTCTGGTTATTTAGTTACCTTCAACAATTCTAACTGCCTGATTAGAAATGCACAAGACTCAGAGATCATGCTTAAGGGGACCAGGAAAAATAATGTATACACTATAAGTCTTCCCCTTGTACCCAAATGCATGTTAACACAGTTAGAACAATCAAAACTCTGGCATAGGAGATTAGGTCATACCAATCTAAGAACTATTTCAAAAATTACCCAACTTGGCTTAATCAAAGGTATCCCCAAAATCAAAAATGAAAACCTAATATGTGAATCTTGTAATCAAGGCAAACAAACCAAGTCTAGTCACAAATTGATCCAATCTGATCAAACCCAAACCACACTTGAGCTCCTACACCTTGACCTACTTGATTCACATGGAGCCAAGTCACTAAGTGGAAATCGATACTGCTTAGTAATAATTGATGACTACTCTAGGTTTACCTGGGTCAGGTTTCTAAAGACCAAAGATGAAACCCTGAACCTGTTTAACAACTATTGTAAATTGATTGAAAATCAAAATGATACCAAAATTAAAAGACTTAGGTCTGACCACGGGGGAGAATTCGAGAATCAGAGATTCGAAGAATTCTGTAAAATAAATGGATATAAACACGAATTTTCGTGTCCTAGAACCCCCAACAAAACGGCATAGTAGAAAGGAAAAATAGAACCCTACAGGAAGCTGCTAGGGCTATGCTCAATGAATTTGACCTACCTAACCATTATTGGGCAGAAGCAATTAGCACAGCTTGCTATATCCAAAATAGGATTCTACCTAATAAAAGGTTAAATAAAACACCCTATGAACTTTACTATCATAGACTTCCAAACCTACACTATCTTAGAGTCTTTGGATGCAAAGTCCATATTCTTAATACCAAAGACTATCTTGGAAAATTCCAATCCAAGTCAAACCCAGGTATCTTTTTAGGGTATTCTACAACAAGTAGAGCTTATAGAGTCTACAATAAGATAACTAAGAAAATTGAAGAAACAACCAACTTAATATTTGATGAAGAAGTTAACCCAAAATCTGATAATTCTGACCTAGCTTCATCAAATACTGATCAAGAAAATAACTCTGAAACCCTAATTGAACCCCTTAATGACTTAACAATTGAACCAACCTCTGAATCAGTCGAACTTACCAATGAACCAAGAGTTGAAGCTATTGGACCAGCTGGACCTGAAGCTGAGCCAAGTACTAGAAAAACCAAGAAACCCAGACTCAGTCACCCAACTGACCAAATTGTAGGTGATCCAACCTTAGGAGTCAGAACTAGAGCTTCCTATAGAAATCTTAGTCAAATAGCCATGATTTCAAAGATTGAACCTAAGACTATTGAGGAAGCCCTACCTGATCCTGGCTGGATCCTAGCCATGCAAGAAGAGTTAGCCCAATTTGAGAGAAACCAAGTCTGGGAGTTAGTACCTAAGCCTAAGGGCAAATCCGTAATTGACACCAAGTGGGTGTTTAGGAATAAGTTAAACGACCAAGGTGAAATAGCCCGAAATAAAGCCCGCTTAGTAGCTAAGGGATTCAGTCAAGTAGAAGGGTTGGATTATGATGAAACCTATGCCCCTGTAGCTAGACTTGAGTCTATTAGGATGTTACTAGCCTTTGTATCCCATAAAGGATTCAAATTATACCAAATGGATGTAAAGTCAGCCTTCTTGAATGGGCTCATTAAGGAAGAAGTCTATGTAGGACAACCCCCAGGATTTGAGGATATAGAAAAACCAGATTATGTCTATAAACTTAGCAAAGCCCTTTATGGACTAAAACAAGCACCTAGGGCCTGGTATGAAAGACTATCCAACTACTTGATTTCTAAAGAATTCAAACAAGGTCAAATTGACCCAACCTTGTTTGTTAAAATTTTAGAAAAGGACATATTTATTGCCCAAATTTACGTAGACGATATAATATTTGGATCAACTAATTCTAAATTTCTAAAAGAATTTGTAACAATAATGGAAAATGAGTTTGAAATGAGTTTAGTTGGGGAACTCAATTTCTTCTTAGGGTTACAAATCAAACAAACTAAGGATGGAAATTATGTACATCAATCTAAATATGCTAAAGAACTAATTAAGAAATTTAAAATGGATAACTCTAAAAGCATAAGTACTCCAATGGCCACAAATGTAAAAATAGATAGTGACCCTGATGGTAAACCAGTAGACTTAAAATTATACAGAAGTATGATAGGAAGTCTACTGTACCTTACAGCCAGCAGACCTGATATACTTTTCTCAGTAGGAATGTGTGCTAGGTACCAAACATGTGCTAAGGAAACTCACTTAGCAGCCCTAAAAAGAGTTTTAAGATATATTAAGGGCACCCTAAATGTAGGGATTTGGTACCCTAGAACTTCATCCTTTAAGTTATCAGGATACTCTGATTCTGACTATGCTGGTTGTAAATTAGATAGAAAAAGTACAAGTGGAAGCTGCCAACTCTTAGGAAACAGCTTAGTAAGTTGGTGCAGTAGAAAGCAACACTGTGTTGCGTTATCCACAACTGAAGCTGAATATGTAGCCCTAGGAGAATGTGTAGCTCAACTCTTATGGATGATGCACACTCTTAAAGACTTTCAGCTAGACTACAATCAGACCCAAGTCAATATTGATAATATTAGTTCAATCAACTTAACCAAAAACCCAATTCAACATTCTAGAACCAAACACATAGAAGTAAAACATCACTTTGTAAGAGATCACGTAGCTAGGGGTGAAATAATCCTTAAGCATGTAGACTCCAAGTCCAACCTAGCTGACATATTCACTAAACCCTTACCTGAGTCTGAGTTCAGCTCACTAAGAAGGCAGTTAGGATTATGCTTAGTAGAATAGAATCATTTGGTTTTTGCTTTAATTTTAAAATGTTTTAAATTTATTTTAAAAAGCTTTTCTAACTCAATCTTAAAAAGTTTTACTTTGGTTTTAAAACTTTTTTCTTGACTTAGTTTTATTTCAAAAATTACTCCCTTCAAAACTAGGGTTTTCTTCGAAATGGACTTAGCCTAGGCTCTAACCCTAGAATTGCATGCACCTATAGATCTAGAAGCCAACATCTCATAAGCACCTTAGGGTACTTTGAGTGATAACCTAGAAAGGGTTGAGATGCTTAGGTCTTTGCCTTAACTCAAGATGCTTTAAGTCAGTGCATCTGCAGAAGTTGGGGCACTAAATACACTAAATGAACAGCAATCAGGTTAAGTGTCAAGTTTAGACAATCTAACTTGAACAATGCACTTAACTTGACTAACCCTAGCGAAAACTACTGTTTATAACAGTTAGTAAGTAGCTAATTGGGTTAGACAGGTCCCTAAAGATTTAACCAGACTTAGGTCCTAGCTCGATTCAGTACAGCAAATGCTTAATTTAATTATTGTAAATATCTTTTTGTGCATTTTTTGATATATGTCAAAGGGGGAGAGTTGGAAAGGAAACAGGGAACAAAAATGTTTTTCCAAAATTTCTAACTCTGAATTATTTCTAAGCTTAATTTTTTTGCTTAAAATTTCTAACTCTGAAGTGTTATTAATTTTTGCTCAAATTATTCTTTGAAATTTTTTTCAAAGTCTGAAAATCTTTCTAAAGTCTGAAAATTTTCTAAGTCTGAAATTTTTCCAAAACTGAAAATTTTCTAAGTCTGAAGTTTTTCCAAAACTGAAAATTTTCTAAGTCTGAAATTTTTCCAAAACTGAAATTTTCTAAGTCTGAAGTTTTTCCAAACTGAAAATTTCCAAAGTCTGAATTTTTCCAAAACTGAAAATTTGTCTAAAGTTTTC
>JAGFNQ010006552.1:0-26440 GCA_024364735.1 Boesenbergia rotunda | reverse complement strand
TTAGGAGATTAGGTCATACCAATCTAAGAACTATTTCAAAAATTACCCAACTTGGCTTAATCAAAGGTATCCCCAAAATCAAAAATGAAAACCTAATATGTGAATCTTGTAATCAAGGCAAACAAACCAAGTCTAGTCACAAATTGATCCAATCTGATCAAACCCAAACCACACTTGAGCTCCTACACCTTGACCTATTTGATTCACATGGAGCCAAGTCACTAAGTGGAAACCGATACTGCTTAGTGATAATTGATGACTACTCTAGGTTCACCTGGGTCAGGTTTCTAAAGACCAAAGATGAAACCCTGAACCTATTTAACAACTTTTGTAAATTGATTGAAAATCAAAATGATACCAAAATCAAAAGACTTAGGTCTGACCACGGGGGAGAATTCGAGAATCAAAGATTCGAAGAATTCTGTAAAAGTAAATGGATATAAACACGAATTTTCGTGTCCTAGAACCCCCCAACAAAATGGCATAGTAGAAAGGAAAGAATAGAACCCTACAGGAAGCTGCTAGGGCTATGCTCAATGAATTTGACCTACCTAACCACTATTGGGCAGAAGCAATTAGCACAGCTTGCTATATCCAAAATAGGATTCTGCTTAATAAAAGGTTAAATAAAACACCCTATGAACTTTACTACCATAGACTTCCAAACCTACACTATCTTAGAGTCTTTGGATGCAAAGTCCATATTCTTAATACCAAAGACTATCTTGGAAAATTCCAATCCAAGTCAAACCCAGGTATCTTTTTAGGGTACTCTACAACAAGTAGAGCTTATAGAGTCTACAAAAATAACTAAGAAAATTGAAGAAACAACCAACTTAATATTTGATGAAGAAACTAACCCAAAATCTGATAATTCTGACTTAGCTTCATCAAATACTGATCAAGAAGATAACTCTGAAACCCTAACTGAACCCTTTAATGACTTAACAATTGAACCAACTTCTGAATCAGTTGAACCAACCAATGAACCCAGAATTGAACCTATTGGACCAGCTGGACCTGAAGCTGAGCCAAGTACTAGAAAAACCAAGAAACCCAGACTCAGTCACCCAACTGACCAAATTGTAGGTGATCCAACCTTAGGAGTCAGAACTAGAGCTTCCTATAGAAATCTTAGTCAAATAGCCATGATTTCAAAGATTGAACCTAAGACTATTGAGGAAGCCCTACCTGATCCTGACTGGATCTTAGCCATGCAAGAAGAGTTAGCCCAATTTGAGAGAAACCAAGTCTGGGAGTTAGTACCTAAACCTAAGGGCAAATCCGTAATTGACACTAAGTGGGTATTTAGGAATAAGTTAAACGACCAAGGTGAAATAGTCCGAAATAAAGCCCGCTTAGTAGCTAAGGGATTCAGACAAGTAGAAGGGTTGGATTATGATGAAACCTATGCCCCTGTAGCTAGACTTGAGTCTATTAGGATGTTACTAGCCTTTGCATCCCATAAAGGATTTAAATTATACCAAATGGATGTAAAGTCAGCCTTCTTAAATGGGCATTAAGGAAGAAGTTTATGTAGGACAACCCCCAGGATTTGAGGATATAGAAAAACCGATATGTCTATAAACTTAGAAAGCCCTTTATGGACTAAAACAAGCACCAGGGCCTGGTATGAAAGATTATCCAATTACCTGATTCTCTAAAGAATTCAAACAAGGTCAAATTGACCCAACCTTGTTTGTTAAAATTTTAGAAAAGGATATATTTATTGCCCAAATTTACGTAGATGATATAATATTTGGATCAACTAATTCTAAATTTCTAAAAGAATTTGTAACAATAATGGAAAATGAGTTTGAAATGAGTTTAGTTGGGGAACTCAACTTTTTCTTAGGGTTACAAATCAAACAAACTAAGGATGGAAATTATGTACATCAATCTAAATATGCTAAAGAACTAATTAAGAAATTTAAAATGGATAACTCTAAAAGTATAAGTACCCCAATGGCCACAAATGTGAAAATAGATAGTGACCCTGATGGTAAACCAGTAGACTAAAATTATACAGAAGTATGATAGGAAGTCTACTATACCTTACAGCCAGCAGACCTGATATACTTTTTCAGTAGGAATGTGTGCTAGGTACCAAACTGTGCTAAGGAAACTCACTTAGCAGCCCTAAAAAGAGTTTTAAGATACATTAAGGGCACCCTAAATGTAGGGATTTGGTACCCTAGGACTTCATCCTTTAAGTTATCAGGATACTCTGATTCTGACTATGCTGGTTGTAAATTAGATAGAAAAAGTACAAGTGGAAGCTGTCAACTTTTAGGAAACAGCTTAGTAAGTTGGTGCAGTAGAAAGCAACACTGTGTTGCTTATCCACAACTGAAGCTGAATATGTAGCCTTAGGAGAGTGTGTAGCTCAACTCTATGGATGATGCACACTCTTAAGGACTTTCAGCTAGACTACAATCAGACCCAAGTCAATATTGACAATATTAGCTCAATTAACTTAACCAAAAACCCAATACAACATTCTAGAACCAAACACATAGAAGTAAAACATCACTTTGTAAGAGATCACGTAGCTAGGGGTGAAATAGTCCTTAAGCATGTAGACTCCAAGTCCAACCTAGCTGACATATTCACTAAACCCCTACCTGAATCTGAGTTAGCTCACTAAGAAGGCAGTTAGGATTATGCTTAGTAGAATAGAATCATTTGGTTTTTGCTTTAATTTTAAAATGTTTTAAAATTATTTTAAAAGTTTTTAAATCTTAAAAAGTTTTACTTTTTTTAAAATTTTTTTTGACTTAGTTTTATTTCAAAAACTACCCCCTTCAAAACTAGGGTTTTCTTCGAAATGGACTTAGCCTAGGCTCTAACCCTAGAATTGCATGCACCTATAGATCTAGAAGCCAGCATCTCACAAGCACCTTAGGGTACTTTGATTGATAACCTAGAAAGGGTTGAGATGCTTAGGTCTTTGCCTCAATTCAAGATGCTTTAAGTCAGTGCATCTGCAGCAATTGGGGCACTAAATACAAATGAACAGCAATCAAGTTAAGTGTCAAGTTTAGACAATCTAACTTGAACAATGCACTTAACTTGACTAACCCTAGCAAAACTACTGTTTATAACAGTTAGTAAGTAGCTAATTGGGTTAGACAGGTCCCTAAAGATTTAACCAGACTTAGGTCCTAGCTGATTCAGTACAGCAAATGCTTTATTATTGCAAATATCTTTTTGTGCATTTTTTGATATATGTCAAAGGGGGAGAGTTGGAAAGGAAACAGGGAACAAAAATGTTTTTCCAAAATTTCTAACTCTGAATTATTTCTAAGCTTAATTTTTTTGCTTAAAATTTCTAACTCTGAAGTGTTATTAATTTTTGCTCAAATTATTCTTTGAAATTTTTTTCAAAGTCTGAAAATCTTTCTAAAGTCTGAAAATTTTCTAAGTCTGAAATTTTTCCAAAACTGAAAATTTTCTAAGTCTGAAGTTTTTCCAAAACTGAAAATTTTCTAAGTCTGAAATTTTTCCAAAACTGAAAATTTTCTAAGTCTGAAGTTTTTCCAAAACTGAAAATTTTCCAAAGTCTGAAATTTTTCCAAAACTGAAAATTTGTCTAAAGTTTTCTAAGCCTTCCAAACTTAGAACATCTTTTCGAAAAACTTAGCAGATTTCCCAACTTATTATCAAAACATGAAATCTTCTAAGTACTTAACTCACATCACCTATTTTTGAAAAACCTAGGGGGAGATTTCTTCCAGGGGGAGGGAATCTAACTTAGGATTTCAATTTCAGCATTTTTTTCCTTAACTTTTTGAACTAGGTTGCCATATATCAAAAAGGGGGAGATTGTTGGTGCAGATTGCACCCAAGTCAAACCTGTGTTTTGATATTGGCAAAAGGGTTCAAAAGTTAAGGGTTACTTGTTGTTTAACAAGTTTCTTGAGTGTACAGGAAAAGCCTAGCGAAGGAATGCTAGGCACTGGCGAAGGACTGCCAGACAGGAAAAGCCCTAGCAAAGGACTGCTAGGCTCTGGCGAAGGACTGCCAGAACGGACAAACCCTAGCGAAGGAATGCTAGGCACTGGCAAAGGGCTGCCAGAAGAAAAGACCTAGCGAAGGGCTGCTAGGCACCAAGCGAAGGGCTGCGTGGTACTCAAGACCTGGCGAAGGGCTGTTGGGCAAAAGTCCAACTGGAGGATCCGATTGGCACCAGGTAAATTCTCCCGAGAGGAGTAGGTGAGGACGCGTTCCCCTTGAGGGAACATTAGGCGTCGGTTCGACCTAGGGCTCCATTTTGGAGACCAAAGTCAGAACCAAGACAGCTAAGGCTGTATAAAATAATAATATAATTGTTATTTGGACTAACCCTGGATGCAGGATCAAAGGACTAAGTATCTGCAGCTCAGAGAGCCTCAAAGGAGTGAGGCAGAAGCTGAGCAGGGTGCCCCGGACGATCCGGGCGCCCCCAAGGTCAACCCAAGTCTGTAAGAACCTCAACGCGCTTCGCCCCGCTTGTCGCGGGCGCCCCACGTGTCGCGGGCGCCCCCACTGCCAGCTGCCGAAGCGCATCCCTGCGAAGCCGAGGAGATGAGGCTTTGACCGGTCAATCCGGGCGCCTCGAGCCATCCGCGCGCCCCGGTCAAACCGGATCCCGAGGATAAGGGAATCAGACGGCGACCGAGCAACAACCGGATCTGCTGCCACGTGGGGGGGCGCCCCCGTCGACCAGGGCGCCCCCAGGCCCTATATAAAGGGCCCTCGACCTCCTTCTTCAGAGCATCAATTACTGCGATGCTTCCATGCTCTACAGCTTTCATTCAACGCATCCAAACGCTCCGACGACCGCGCTCTGCTCCAGGAACTTCCCGACTCAAGTCCGAAGCGCCGTCGACCTCCCGCTGCACCGAAACTCGAGCCTACCCCGGGAGTTGGTAAATACTGAAGTGTAATCTTTCTTATTGCAATTTGTATTTCTCTTCTGTACTCATTCTACGCATTATAGAATTGCCCAAAGTAAACGGTCAACGACCGTGGGCCTTGGAGTAGGAGTCGACCCAGGCTCCGAACCAAGTAAAACGACCTTGTTAGCGTTGTGTTGCTTTGTCTCTATTTCCGTCGCGCACTTACTCTTTTTATTTAATCCGAACGATTTGCGACATTCACCCCCCCCCTCTATCGCATCTCTCGATCCAACAATCAATAGGTATTCGTTGGTACGAATACCTGACTCTTATAAGGGGACTATGAGATGAGCCATAAGCCCATGAGTAGAATTATTAGTAAATTAAAAAGGGGACATTATGAACTTAGTACCAACTGTACAAGAGGGAATACCACAAGTCACTGCACCTCGTGTCACAGAAGATACACAAGGGATACCTTATCATAGTGGGAGGGTTGTTAGTCAACCTAAAGGATTCGTGTCTTGGAGAGTTTTTGGACTTGGTCCCTGGTGAACATGAGTCAGATCCTTGGACCTATGACGAGGAACATCCGCTTTGAAGGGATAATCCAGTCACATGGATTTGTTCAAAGGACGGATGAGATTTGTGTATATAAGTGATGTGACGGAAATGTAGTGATATTTTTGTACTATACGTAGATAATATTTTGTTGATTGACAACAGTAATAAAATACTATCAGATGTAAGGGTATTGTAGTCCAAACAATTATAAAGGACTTGGGAGTAGTGAAACACATCCTTGGGGATCAAAGATCTAAGGGATCTCCAGAAAAGGATGATGTGCTTATCCCAAGCTTCATACAAAACACTGTCCTAGCTCGTTTTAGCATGGAAACTTCCAAGAAAAGTTTTGTACATTTTAGCAATGGAGCTACTCTATCTAAGGAGATATGTTTAGACAATCAAAGAAGATAGAGTAGGTAATAGAGGTTCCTTTAGCGTCGATTATAGGAAGCCTCATGTATGCTAAAAATGAGACCAAATATCTGTTGTGCAGAGGGCATGGTTAGCAGATATCGGAGTAACCCAGGTCAAGGACATTGGATTGCGGTAAAAGCATATATTGGTTTACCGGGTAGACCAATCTCCTATGGGTTATATGGATACAGAATTCCAATCAAATAGGGGCAAATATAAGTATTCCTCGGGGTTTTGTGTTTACTTTAGGAGGTGGAACCAAAGTTTGGAGGAGTGTTGCGCAGCGGCTGCATGGCGGACTCCACCATGGAAAGCTGAGTTCTTGGCAGCCTCTGAGGCAGCCAAGAAAGCTACATGGTGCAAGAACCTCAAGATGGACTTCGATGTGATTCCTAGTTTGCTGAGGGCTATCACATTTTATTGTGATAAAAATGGTGTAGTTGCAAACTCGAAGGAATCACGAGTCCATAAGGCAAGTAAACACATAGAGCGCAAGTACCACCCTAGTGAGGAATAGCTATTGTTTCCTAGATTACATCAGAAGATGACCTATGAAGATCTTTTCACTAAGGCCTTGGTAGCGAAAGCTTTTAGGCATATAGAGGATCAAAGGGGTCAGATGTATGACATTTTGAAAACAGCAAAGTCTTTTAGTATAAGTGGGAGATTGTTAGGATGTATACTAAAAGTCTTGCTTTTGGTTAAGAACATCTACATTTTGAAAGAGAATCACAAAATCACACGTTGCATATTTATATTAGTATATGCACAAAATGTCTCATACTTTGCATTGTAGATAACATGGTATGTGGTGACACATAGAAGATCATGTTATCAGTTCCTTGCAGAAGTATAATTAAGAGGCTCACAACCGAGATGGAATTAGACAACCCATCGGGATGGTTGTAGTGTAATCAGGTGTGGTTTGTCTTAACCATAGAATTACACTAGTGCACTTTGTGTGCATTGAGTAGGACCAAAAGAGAGGTCATCCAATTTTATACTGACTTCATAAATTGGATTAGACCTCGGTT
Organism: Boesenbergia rotunda; assembly: GCA_024364735.1. Taxonomy (NCBI): domain Eukaryota; kingdom Viridiplantae; phylum Streptophyta; class Magnoliopsida; order Zingiberales; family Zingiberaceae; genus Boesenbergia; species Boesenbergia rotunda. Next base: position 19,545 of record JAGFNQ010006552.1, on the reverse strand, counting down.
TTATATATGGAGTACGATCTCTAAATCCCGAAATAATAACGGGCACATATATTTAATTATTATTTCTATGATTTACCAATGGGCGAGATCTATTCTGCTATATCGATAGGCCCTATAAGTTGGGAAATAATATTATCTATATTGTGTGCTATTGATTATTGAGGGAATCCATGTACTGGTAGGTCAGGATGATAATGCCCCCTTGATGAGCTCATAAGGTTCATTATGTTAAATCTTGCAAGTGGACTATGATCCAACATGATGAAAAGGTTGAGTGGTACTAGTCAAGGATCAAGAGGATGATTAATTAAAATTGTCAGTAATTTAAATTAATCATCGGGCATTCGATATCTTAAACACGAGGAGATGGACGACTCATAATAGGAGGATCCCATATGAAAATATGGGGGTTGGTGAGGAAGTTCAATAGGGATCTTTTAGTGGAATGGATCTCCATTAATGGATCGGATTTGGATTCATTAGCAGGCCAAGACCCAACTCCTCCTCATGGTCCCTACCATAGTCCTATATATACTCCATAGGAGTCATGAAATCAAGTCTTAATTAATCAGAATTAATCCAATTAATCACAAAAGCCAAAAACCCAAAAACCTCTCTCCCTTCTCTCTCCTAGGGTTGCGGCAACCTTCATTGAGGCCGAAAGCAATAAGGAGAAGAAGGAGAGGGGAGGCACCACTTCTCCTTCGGTCTTCTTCTTCCCCTCTACTCTCCTTTGGCCGGAGCACTCTCTAGGGTGGCTGGATCCGGCAGAGCAAAGGTCTAGTCATAGCTTTTGTCACTGCAACAAGGAAGAAGAAGAAGGAGTGCGCCGGCGGTGGAGGTGAAGAAGATTTTCTGTCTTCTTCTTCTCCTCTTCTCATCTTCCATCTCCTTTGCTACAGAGGTTCACAAGACAAGGAGGAGCTTCCTCCTCCTTTGTGGCGCGCGGAAGTAGAGGAGGAAGAAGGGTGGCTCGCCGGCGGACAACTTCTTCTCCTTTTGGTGCTTGCCGCCGGAAAAGGAGGAGGAGTTGGAGTTGATTTCTTCCTTGCGAGCTTGCTGCCGCGAGATAGGAAGAAGAAGAGAAGGTTGGCTTGGGCGGAGGTGAAGGAGAGGAGCTCTTCTTCCTCAACTTCTTCTCCTTCTTCCTTGAAGGGTGGCCGGCGGTGATAAACCCTAACCCTAGGGTTTTGGTCAGCGCAAAGAATGGAAGAGAAGAGGATTAATTGGAAGCCTTGGTGACTCCGCGTCTCGGTAGATCGTCGCCCACACGACGTCCAAGAGGGGAGGGCATACGGTAGAAGACTACGAGGTAAAAGACGAGGTATATCTCTCTTTGGCTCTTCTTGTTTTCTTGGTTATTTGATATAATTTTTATTATTGCATGTATGCTCTTAATTAATTATCATGGTTTGATTAGTTGCTAATTATTATTGATAATTAATTGTGTCATGGACCCCAATAATAAACACAAAAACTGGCGATCCATTCGTTGTCTTTTCCGCGGTCACTTGATTCGGAAAGTTACAAGGCCTTACTCTTGAGTTTGGCTAAGTTATGACTTGAATCAATTGATACGATGATGAGACGATCATTTGAGAGACGGGTCTCTATTCAAATTAAATTTTTAATCTGTAGACATAGAGAGGTCTCTCATGTTCGACCCCGTGTTCGCTAAGGAAACCCGCCGAGCCGGTTCCATCAGAGATATTCTACCTCCTATATATATGAGTGTGCGTCCAAGCCAATAAGGAGAAATCAGAAGAGAGAGTTGTGCAAGCTCTGTGAAAAAGGGTTCATCCTGTATGTGAGGTCTTGTGTGCGAGAGTTTTGCAAGGTCTGTGAAAAAGGGTTCGTCCTATATGTGAGGTCTCGTGTGCGAGGTTCGTCCGTACACAAGAGAAAGAAGAGGATGTAGTAAAGAACATTCAATATGGTTCGTCCATTTAAGAAGAGGGATTTGATTCATGAAACTACGATAAACGGTTTGATTTTCGTGATTGCTCTCGCCGATAGCAAGTTCTTCAATGCAACGTTCTACTCTGATTTCTTCTCCGATCACTGTAAGTCATTTTCATTTTGTATGAATTATTTTCTTACTGTCAACAAACTCCCAGCAGGCGCAAACCCTCAGGAAAAAACCCACTTATACCCCCTAGCCACTTGGTGATCAGTTATAAGTTGACCTTGTGATTTATATCCCTTCACATAACCTGGGGATTGACTGTGTGGGGGCCCCTAGGATTAACGTAATTATCTTTTGCTATAATATATTTTAGAGAGTTTGAGTTATGCATAGTGATTAAAAATATAGTTATAGTCATAATCACTACATTTTGGCATTTCAGGCATGATATAAAAATGATTAACGAGGTTGAATAACGTCGAATCTTAGGCGATTAGTTTAGCTCCATGGAAGTTTTTCACCGACCGCCAGGGTAAATCGGGAAGTGTTCGCGATGGTACGATCTAGAAGCCCAGCGTCCCAGGGTTCGCGCCCCATTTGGAGGAAAAATTTCTACAAAATAAGTCGTAGTTGGAGATCGAACCACTTATATCTGGGATGACAACTAATCTCCCTTCAAATGCACCATAACCCTGTGGACATTTTAGGCATGATATAGCTCACTGATGATTTGGTGATTAGTCCATTGATTTTCCTAATTTAGTGACTAATATTGTGAAACCCTTTTGTCAATCGAATTCATGAAAATTCTTAATGATTTTGTATATGTAAAAAATTATTGAAAAATAACTATTTTTTTATTAGTTTAATTTGGTATAAAGATGTCGTGTTAAAATAAGGTTTAGTGTGTTTTGTATCAAGTATGACTTCTATAAGTAGTCTATTTTCTTTCTTGCTTTATAACCATTTAAAACTATCTTTCATTGGTATTTTCAATCATGATCATGAAGCACTACGTACGTGCATTACCTAAACATAGGCTCCCCATGTTGGTCACTTTTATGATCTTTATAAAATTAATGATATTTGGTTCAAATAAATGTATAAACATTCTAAATCAAAAACATTATCGTAACATTTCACATGATTTCTATGTTTAGGGTTTTTTTGGTGAGATGTAGTTTAGGTAAAATTCATATCTAAGTGATCATACATGTCTAATATTATGTATATGCTTAGTTTCTAATGCACATACTATGCTCTCTTTTAAGTGAAGAAAAATTCACTTTGGAAGAGGCTTAGTAAATATACAAGTCAGGTTAGACTAAGGTTATACTTAAATGTAACATAGTTTAGAAGTATGTCTCTCCTATCATATGATCTCTAATAAAATAATATTGCCCCAGGGCGTAGCACATATGTTGAGCACATGTCATTTTGACATAATGATTAGGGATTGATTCCTAAAAATTGATGACTTGGTATTTCCCTACTATACGCTTTGTATTTGTGTATCTGAATTTACCTCCTTTTATATATGTAGAATCGACTCTAGAGGACCACTAAGACACCAGACCTACCTAATAAAATAATATTTTACTTCTATTGTTTTCTTTTAAAGTGATGTATTAGTTTTTTAGTTCTATATTGTAAAATATCATAAATACGGGTAATTCAATTAAAACACAAAATTTAGGGATGAGGTTTAAATAGATGGAATTTTGAGAGGCTAATCACAAAATGGCGTTGGCTTAAAGGGGTTCACCTTGCGATCTTGGATCGAGGCATAGCATCGCCTTCTCCATGCGATTTCGGTTGAGCTTCATCTCCGATTCCTTCCTCTTCAACCTAGGTCCCCTCACGCTAAGCCATCCACTCCTCTCTTCTATGCATTCGAGCCAGAGGGAGATCGTCAACTATTGAAGCCCTCGGCTTGAGCTCAAGTTGATCTATTCTTCCGGCAGATTGAAGGTGAGTGGAAGGTTCACTTTTCAAGCTTGTCTCCTTTCAAATCGTAGTTGGTTTACATGTTGTATCCTGGTAATTGCGGCTGATCCTGTGCTAAATCTGCGATCCAGGGTTTGCTCCTTGGGGGAGAGTAGTTCTTGGTGGATCTTTCCTTCATTCTATTCAGGGCAGCATGGAACAGGGGGGCGACGATCCTCGCACGTGTGTGCGTTTAGAGGTCAGGATCTAATCGAATTACTTTTGATTGTTTGCTTTGTTCTTGGATGCGAGAACTGGATTGAATTGTAGAATTGGATCTCTGTTTTGGTTACGGTTTTCTGATCTTGATCTACCGTGAAGTTTTTCGATGAGCTTGGATCTATGATTCACTGTTGCTTAATGCAGTGAGGTTGTTGTTGTTAAGTAATCTAGATTGGTTTCTTGTTTCTTTCCACTACCATCGGATCCAATTGTGGAATTTGATTGGATTTGTGGTGTTGCAATGCTGAGCAAGGTTCCTATGCAGTGCCAATTCAGGTGAGATTGCATCATCTAGAGTTTGTGTTTGGATGGATTGATGATACCATAGATTAGATCAGTAGAATGGATAAGTGTTTGTTGTAGCATTTTATTTGTGAAGCTATTGTTGTTGTGTTGTTTGGAACCACAGTTTTGTTTTCCAGTTTTGGATTTCTATTCTTGTGGGTAATTTGAGCTTTGGGAAGGTTCTATTGATTTTCTTTATCCTTGCCGAGAGCTTCTACTGAAGCTTAGTGTCATGTGGCAATTAGGAACTTGTTTAGGAGTTGGGTGGATTGTTTCCTTTGGCGCATATGTCGTAGGATGAGTGTAGGATCGTGGGTCTAAGTTTAATCTAAACCTAAACATGAACACCAATTTGATAGCCTAAGCTAAACGTTTAATTAGATTTAGTTAAATAAGCATAATAATTAGGATGATTCCTAATACAGTGTAGTATATAAATTAGTTAATTATTTTTGTGTAAATAGCTAAATATGCCCTATGATGTATGACATTGATTTGGCAATTTTTGCTACGAATATTATCTGGATGGGGAGTTCTCTACGTGCATGAATTTCTCCTTACTGAGGCGGGTACATTTGACTCTATCTCTGAATATATTGTCATTTTCTATGCTTGATTTATTATGTGTAGCAGTAGGTTATACCTTTATCTGCCGCTTATTTTTCCTGTTTAATACTTATTGCTTGTTCTTTGAGTTGCTCATCATTTATTTTCATACGATCTCGATACTTGTTATTCTCGCTCTGTAAAATATACATGTATGTATATGAGTGTAGAAGTAGTGATATATCACCTCATACTCTGCATTTGGTCGATCACTAGTTATACTTTGTATGTACACCTAATGGTTTATTTTATAGCACACGATTTATGTTTTAGACTTGTAATTCTTGGTAGAACTACTAGGTGGGTGTTGCATATATTAGTGTCATGCACAATCCTTGTACGGTTGCATAATTGGCGACCCTTGGTTTCCTTGTGGTTGAGACGGGTCGTCAGTCATACAAGACCTGGCCACACGATTACTCAGGGGTTAGTGATTATCGTAATGTGCCAATTATGCTCCGTTCTGCTCTACTCAGCCACTCAAGGGTTAGTGGTTATCGGAGCGTCGTAGTAGGCAGAGATCCCTCCTTCATTTTGACATACGAGGAGATGAGAGCGAGACTCCCCGATATGACATGGGGTAGGAGTGTTGTCTTCGACTGCATCCTGTCCACTCGGCCACTCCGGAGCAATGGTGGCGGAGTGCATACAGTTGTCATAGCCCTACCCACTCGGCCGTTTATATATGACATGTTACGGTAGCTGGACTAGCGTCAGGAGTGACACATGTCACTGCTTCATGTGCATATGATGCATGGGATTTGTATTTGGTTGTATTTGTTGTATTTGATTGAGTTATAATTACTGCACTTGGATGACATGCACATACAGGAGATATTTTACATTTGGTTTGGTGATTTGCATTTGCTCATGTCTACAAGTTATCTGACTTACTACCCGGCAGGTGGGGTTGACACTGGTATACATTGTATATTTAATATTTTCATTTATGCATATTCTGTTCCCTACGAGACTGTATCTATATTATTTCTGCTTTGCTTATATAGCTTTTTGATATCATGCATATATATCTTTATTATCCGCATAGTTCACTTGGACTCACCCCTGTTTGCTTGATTACCTATTTCAAGATGTTGCTCGGGGTGCCTAGTAACTAGTCCCGACTATAGTTTTTAGTTTACATTTTGTTTGCGAGTATTTGTACGTTATATTTCTTACATTGTATTCATTTTCACAACGTGGACTGTATTTGTGTTGTTTGACGTTGGATTGTACTTTTGAGTCCTTTGTTGGATTTTATGTGATGTATTATGCTACGCACCTGCACGGATGGCAGATCAGGTAAGTCTTAATAGATTTTATACTGGGGATGTATCTTTATTATCCGCATAGTTCACCTGGACTCACCCCTGTTTGGTTGATTACCTATTTCAGGATGATGCTCGGGGTGCCCAGTAGCCAGTCCCGACTCTGGTTTTTAGTTTACATATTGTTTGCCAGTATTTGTACGTTATATTTCTTATATTGTGTTCATTTTCACGATGTAGACTTGTATTTGGGTTGTTTGACGTGTGGATTGTACATTTGAGTCCTTTGTTGGATTTTATGTGATGTGTTATGCTGCGCACCTGCACGGATGGCAGATCAGGTAAGTCTTAATAGATTTTATACTGGGGATGTATTGTTTTTTATTTGCATGGCTAGGATTGGCCATTATACTTTTATTTGCGGCCAGAGACCAATATATTATGATGTGTGTATGTATTTATGCTTCAAATTGTTCGCCGTACAGGTGAGGTATTGCCCAATTTTATATTGGGCTAGTGGCTCCTCTCAGGGGCATGACAATTCTTTTGGTATCAGAGCGAGGTTTTGTGATGCCTATCGATTTCTGTGTCACGGATTTTGAGCTCAATTTACAAGTCTTTCGGATTTGTTCAGAGTCAATTATCAACAAGGTTATATTTTGGGACTTGGTGGCAATGGGACATCTCCAGCCGACAAATAGATAGATTGGTAAAGTTTAGAAGACTTTTACCTTTGGTAACACTTGGTCATATTGTTACAGGTATGCCTCATCAGATTGAGCTGACCCCACCCCATCGACGTGGTGGTCCGGGGTGACCACTTCGTAGGATGGCTCGGGCGTTTGGGAGAGTTGCGACCACTGGGTTGGGGGAAGAGTCTCCGGAGAGACAACCGAGAGTAGAGCCCCGCGGTCGAGGACAGACTCCTCCGGAGATACTGGGTAGCCAGGGACCTCAGTCACCGAGGGTTCCTCCACCGAATCTGACGGCACTCCTAGAAGTACCGCCGGTGGTACCTACTTCAACACCTCCGGTGATACCACGAGTAATATCTATTGCGGTACTCCCAACCGTGCAGCCAACACCGCAGATCATACAGCGGGTACTTCAGGCTTTACTATAGATTCTATAGTCTGTACAGCTAGTACCTCCGTTCGTACAGCCGGAACATTAGACAGTTCAGCCAGATCCTCCGTTTGCACAGCCAATACCCCCAGCAGTGTAGCCAGTACCTCCGTAGGTACAGCCGGCACTTCAAACGGTTCATCTGGATCCTCTGTCTGCACAACTATTACCCCTAGCAGTGCAGCCAGTACTTCCAGCTGCACCTCCGGTGGTACTGATAGGGCTCGCGTGTCGTACCGCGAGTATCAAATATAATTTAAGTATCGAATTCCTCTAAACTAATGTAGCATAGAGTAACTCGAGTCGTCTCCCAACAAATGTAGTTGATGCATGATAATTCTCAGGATCGTATGTTATTGCTTTTGGGTTTTTGATATCAACTGGGGTTTGGTTTTGAATGTTAAGACTACGAAAAGAAATAGCAAGCAGGTATGAAATCTAGTTCTAATTAAGGAAAGACAATGCAGGTAATAAATCTATCCTCACTAAACTACAATTGCAGTAAAGGAAAAGCAACTTGAAATAAAGCAGTAACAAAACTAAACATGGAACAAAACCTACAGCATTAAAGAGATTTAATCTAACCTAACTTAATTGCATGTAATGAAGACATATAACTAAAAGCAATAGGAAGAGCAACACACAACAATAATTAAGCAACTAAGAAACATCACAATTGAAAGTACTGTTCTAAGAGGCATTTAACCAAACACAAGTTGAGCATGTATTAAAATGACAAAGGTGCGTGCCATTTGAATTTGGGAAGTTCATCAAATACAAACATTCAACAACTATCACAAACATTCAACAATTAACAGAAAAAAACTCAAAGAACAACACAATTAAACCACCTATTAATCCAATTGATGAACTGCTGCAGAACTTCTGTGAAAGAAACGAATTGTCGAAGGGAAATAATTAGAAGAGCTGCTGAAGTGAGACTGATGAAGAACTGATCTGAAGAAAAGCTGCTGTGAATTAAGAAGATCGAATTGCTGGGAATTGAAACTGCTGTGAAGTGGAAATGGTGCTGCCGAATGCGAAGTGGTAGCTGAGCAAAGCTATGAAGTAGCTGCTGGGATCTGATGAAGGTTGAATGACATTGCTGTGAAGATGAAACTACTGCTCGAACCTGCGAAGAAGAACAAAGTTTGGAAAAACAGAAGCCGTGAAGAAATTTCTGCAAGGAATGCTATAAAGAAAATGCTGTAAAGTGATGCAATGAAGAAATTAATTGGATGAAAGAATTGTGAAGAAATCTGCTGGACTAAAAGAGAAGCTGCTGTGATGCTGATAAAGAATTGCGACGGCTGCGTTCGGCTAGGGTTCGGAACCCCCAGAGCCCTAGATGTGGTGCGGCCGGCGGTGCTGAAGAATGGGCTCGCCGGCGGTGGAGTCGACTAGGGCACGGACCCGATACCCTAGCTTTGGTGGAGTGGAGCATGGATGAAAGCTTTGATCGAGTCGGGAACCCCTCAAACTCGAGAGAAAGCTGTCGGTCGGCGGCGATGAAGTGGAAAGCGGATGGAGTTGATCGGATCGAGTCGGGAACCCCTCAAACTCGATCAATCGAAGCTCCAGCCGGCGGCGATGAAGTGGATGGAATACCGCCGGCGGTGAAAGTAGAGAAGATGGGTTGAGACGGGAACCCCTCGTCTGCAACCGCCTCTTCCCGATCGCCCTCGCCTGTGGAGAAGATGGTTGTCGAGAGGATCCGTGCCCTAGCTGCTGCTTGTCCCTTTTGTTTGGCTCATTTGCGCGTGGGTTCGGTCAGCCAAGCCACAGCTTCAGCGGTTCGATTCAATCAACTTGAGTTCAGTCCAGCAGCTCACAGCTCAGCTTGAGTTCAGCTTTGGTTCAGTCCTGGGTTCAGTTAATCAGTTGAGTTCAGCTCAGTGGCTTGGTTCGGTCCAGATTCAGCCAGTTTAAGTGGTTCGGCTCAACAGTTCGGTTCGATCCCTTGATTCAGCCATTTCAGCCAGTTGAGTTCGGTCCCTGCTTGGGTTCAGCCCAGCAGTCCGGTTCAGTCAAGCCAAGACACCAGCCCAGCACTTGGTTCGGTTGAGCCAGCCTTTGTTTCAGCCACCAATCTTTAATTTCTTAACAACGGACGGCTGAGATTGATTTGACTTCATCCAATGGTCGGATCTCTTCAGATCTGAACCAAACTCCACAGATCCCAATCAATGGTCCTGATCTACCTGTCCCCAGCTCGGATTGACCAGATCAGTGGCGGATGGTCCAGATCTTCCCTTTTTCTTGAATGGATGGTCTAGAACATCTTGAGCTTGATCCAACGGTCAGATTACTTCTGATTTCTCTGAAATTTTCAGTTGATCTATGGTCAGGATTGATTCTATCCTGAACTCGGATTGACCAGAAGTTGACCGATGGCTCAGATCTAGCCGTTCTCTGGAATGGACGGCTCCTAATAATCCGATGCTTGATCCCTTTAATCTGAATCCAATACTAACTCAAGTCTGACCTGATTTGATCTAGGTCCATGATCAATTGAAGCCTACAAAATGATATTCAAATTTAGTGCCAAAAATATCCCAAATATACAAAGATTTGAATTAAAAGTCAAAATAGAGGAAATACATGAAACCTTATACAATTGCAAACTTAAGCATATAAAATGTGGATCAAACATGGATTTTAGAGCCGAAAATAATCAATAAAATGATGGTTATCAGGTACCTACACACCTACGGTCTTGACTAAGGACAGAGCATGGATTCCAACTTTAGCCGAGTTCGTGAAGGGCTGCTTCAACTATTTTATGGAGGACCAGACCTGTGCACACCTGATCCTGGCTCGAGACGCTGCAAAGCACTTTCCGATATATGACATGCTCAGACTGGGAGAAGGCCGAGGTAGCCGCTTATCATTTACATGAACGAGTGGTTACTTGGTGGACTATGCAGCAGACCATTATCAGCGAGCAACATATTACTTGGGCTATATTCAGAGAGACATTTGTGAGAAAATACTTCCCTACCACGTTTTAGATGACCAAGCGATAGGAGTTCTTGAGTCTCCAACAGAGAGACTGATCTGTTTTAGAGTATGATGCTGAATTCAACCGCTTGGCTGAGTACTGCCCTCAGATGATTGCAAATGACTCAGAGTGGATGATACACATTACTCAGGGCTTGGCCGCGTAGATCTAGATTTGGATGTCTTCATGTGTCATTGCAACCTATCGAGAGGCGCTAGAACGAACGCTTACTATCGAGTCGACTCAACAGAGGGTATTTGGAGATAAGAATAAGGGCAAGCAGCCAGTTCCGGATACGGTGTAGATATAGCAGCCCCAGACCACCGGCCGAAAGCGGGGCAGCAGGAGTTAGACAGCTTAGAGTACCTTTGGGGCGCCTATTCGGCCCTAGAAATTAGAATACACATCAGCGGGACCCACTAGATCGACACAGCAGGATCGGAAGAAGACTACGGGTGGGTTGCATTATTTTTACTGTGGCTCCAGAGAACATTTGAAGGCAGCTAATTGCCCATTGGGGCAATCCATCTGCTATTATTATAAGTTACTAGGACACATGAGTCTTGACTGTGCACTAAAGGCACAGAACAAGGCCACTGGGGCCTCGACTCAGGGAGGGCGTTTTGGTCAGATTAGAGCTCAGCAAGGAGGACGAAGGACTCAGACCTCTTCCCATCAATAGCAGATTGCCCCACCTCCAATGCATGCACTACATGTTTGGGCAGGGTTAGGAGCACATCACCCTTCTAGTAGTACCACAACACTCAGCTTCGGAGTCTTATCAGCAATCTTACCTTGGATATCAGCTTATGATCTATCAGCCCCAGAATGCTGAAGCATTAGTACCTCAACCTCCGTCGGTTCCTACTACCCCCACCGCCACCAGAGATGGGTCGGGTGTATATAATTTACCTGAGAGGAGGCCCAGCAGGACGATAGATCTATTTTTCGAAGTACAGTTATACTTTATGCACATTCCGTAAAGTTATTGATTGATACTGGTAGTTCGTACTCATTTATATCACGGCTATTTCTGAGCAAGATTTGTAGGTTACCAGCCCTTAGGGCATAGCGTCTGCTATATCCTTATCTTCCGGAGAGATATTAGAGGTCACTTAGGAGGTCAAGGGGTGTCCACTAGACTTTGGTAAGGATGTCCTTACCGTGGACTTATCAGTTCTAGAGATAATAGAGTTCGACATCATCCTGGGCATAGTTTGGCTAACGGCCTCACATGCCACGATTGATTACTGTTCTGGAAGCGAACAACGGGGATGGCGAGTCACCAAAGTGCATCCCACGATGACGATGACGGGGAGAGGATGTCCACGACCTGTGAGATTAACACGAGAGTTAAAGGAGATGCACCGGAAGATTTTTGGATGGAGCCCTCTCCGACGCTCATGTCAGAACTCTCACTTTTTCGGAGGACAACGAGGAATCAAGTTTATTATAATTTTAGAAAGCTTACCCCCCCCTTACTTGGGTCCCGAGGCATCTTATATACCTGATGTCTTTATCATACGTGTCTCAGATTCTCCTCCACGTTCCTTAATCATCGGTTACTTGATAGTCATTCTCCTTTGGTAACGGCCACTACAATTATTAAGGCCTTAATTACCGTGCGTTGCGAACAATAATTACACGATGACTTTCCTGTTCTGGAAGGAGGAATTAGTACTTAAAGTCTGGCTTGTTGATCCCTACGTTGATCTTTAGGCTCCACTTTCCCGAGCTGACCTCGGGGCCTTCATCCATTCTCCCGAGATAGTCTCAGGAACCTGATACCCGGTCTGACCTTGGGGGCTTTCTTCCATTCTCCCGAGATAGTCTCGGGAGCCTGATTCTCGGTCTGACCTTAGGTCTTTCTTCTATTCTCCTGAGATAGTCTTGGGAGCCCAATACCCGGTCTGACCTCGGGGCACTAGTTCGGCGAGCCCTGCCACGTAGCTTTTCCGTGCCACGTGCCCACCCCGGGTTGCTCAACCCTATCACAAGTTCCCCCCTTCAAGTCTAATCGAAGGAAGTGTGGTTGACTGATTATGCTGGTGGCACGATGAGGGGAAGTGAACCATATTACCATTCCTTCCCTTTTAACGACTCGTAAGGTCCTAGGAATCGAAATATTCGTCTCTTGCCCAAGGCGGTCCTTTGAGTTAATCCAAGACTCCTTGCGAGTTACAAGGGCCAATAATGATACCTACCCATCATCCATTAAGAGCGCATGGGGTATCTTAATGGCGAGAGAGCGTTCTAGTGAATAGAACACTACCAGATGGTAGGGTCTTTTCTACATGATTTTCCTCTGATACGCTTAGTAGAGTCATACCAACTGACGGCCATAAGGAAGGGCGATGCCTCGAGATTGGTAGTTATCACCATCCACGTGTTATGCCTCTATTCCTCGCACTGGAGGGGTTCCTTCCCTATAAAAGGGGAAGGCGAAAGAGGCCTTCCGTCTTCTTGCACCGTCGACTATTAGAGCTTGTGCATCCTGCTTCTGCCCACTAGAGTTTCCTTTTGCTAGGGATTCTTCTTCACGCGTAAGTGTCGTTCACCTTTGTTCCCCTCTCCTCTTCATTTCCAGAGGCAAGGAAGGAAAGGGAAAGAAGGGTCATGATAGGAAGGAGAGATCTGAGGAGGAAGGGATATATCGTCCGGAGTGGCACGAAGCCACCTCCACGAAGGTCAAGATGAACTCCCTAATAGCCGCCTGTGAAGCATATGGCATTTCGGCAGAGTTAGAGGTCAAGGTCCCAAGGAGAGATCAATCTCCAATAGAACCTCCCTTAGGATTTTTTTTTACCTTTTTCTTAGGGCATGTAGAGTTTGGGCTTCATTTTCCTCTTCCTCCCTTTTTTATTGCCATCTCTGAGTATTTTAGGACTTCCAGCAGGACCCGGGGTATTAGCGGGCCAAAAGTGTCTTAGCCAGAATGGAGTTCCATGGCCCCAACCTGGTGTAGTGTGAAGAACTCCTGTATCGGGTTGGGCTTAGCTCCAAAGCCACCGACCTTAGCCATAGCCTCAGTAAGTTCAACATTTTATTAAACACTTGTCGATTCTAACTGATGTATTGTTATTCTTGTGTTGTAGAGAACGTTATGTTGTCCCGAGCAATTAGCAAACTCCTTAAGTGGGACTTAGCAGACCCTCGCCCCTCTCCAGCTCCTACTGCCCCGGTGACCGAGCATTCTGAAAGCTCCGAACCGGCAAAGGAGCTGCTTGGTGCTCCGGGAGCTGATCCCTCCCCTGCTCCCATTGGGACAGGAGGTGATGATGAAGAACTTGCAACTCAGTGTTGGTTCTTGGATGGCTAGAGAGAGGGGGGTGAATATAGCCAGACACTAAAACATATCTCTTTTGAAGTTTTCTGCACTTGAATGATTAGCAGCAGCAGTGGAAGAAACACGAAACAGAGTAATGCAAAAACCAAACCCCTAAACTAAGTGCAAGCTCAAAACGCTAACAAAGAGGATTTACAAGGTTCGGGGATAACTTGCCCCTACTCCTTGGCGTGCTCGTAAGGTGGGCAATCCCTTGTTCGTCGGTAGATCAAGCCCCGGAAAATCCGGATAGAATGGAACCTCCTTCTCGGTGGAGAAACCTCTCCACAGCGTTTCAACAGAGTGATGAAGTTAAGCACAAAGAAACACTAGAAGGCTTACAGAGCACTCAGACAGAAGGAGCACACGAGCTCTTCACCGAGCTCCACCTAGCACAACTCTCACGCAAGAACTCCCTGCTCTTCATGTCTGCTTGCTGATGGACTCGCCGAGCTCTCTTCCTCTTCCAAGTGCTCAAGTTTGCAGTCTCCAAAATGATGCTCAAGAGTTGCTCAAGTGATTCACAGATTGCCAAAGGATGATCAAGTGTTGCTGCAACAGAGAACCTCACTCTTCTCTTCATCGCCAGCCAACACTAAACCCAGCTGCCCGACGCCAGGTAATAGACGCTCCTCTGCAGCTCCCAACTGCTACTCTGCAACTGCCCAGCTATCCTGACCTCTCCTGGACTCCCTGAGCTCTCCTCAGCCGAGCCTTAGTCAGCCTCAGGTCAGCTTCCAGCCATTGTCAGCGCTCGTTGTTGTTGGGAACGAGATGGCTATAGAGGGGGGGTGAATATAGACAATCGCTTGCCCCTTGCAAGCTTATCACGATTTCTGCAACTCAAATATTAGTAGCACAGCGGAAAGAGTGGAAAACAGAGTATGCAGAAAAACTAAACGAGAGTGAAACAACCACAACTAGCAAGATCGCTAACAAGGAGGGTTTACAAGGTTCGGGGATAACTTGCCCCTACTCCTTGGCGTGCCCTTGAGGTGGGCGATCCCTTGATCATCGGCAGATCAAGCCCCGGTCAACACCGGATATGAAGCAACCTCCTTCTCGGTGGAGAAACCTCTCCACAGCGTGTTTCACACAATGATATATAATGAGCACAATGAAACAACAACAAGAAGGATCTTACTCAAACTCTTAGCAAGGACAAAACACAGCAAGCTTCCCTGAGCTCCACCCAGTGGCGATCTCACGCAGACCCCTGTCTGCTTCGTGTCTTCCCACTGTCGGACTCCAAGCTTCTTGTTTTCTCCTTCAAGCGCTCGAGTATGATGATTGCTCCTCTATAGCTTGCTTAGAATGGTTGAAGAACTCAAGAACAGCAAGCTTGTCGCAGCAGAACGCAAGAACACAAAGCAGTTTTTCAAACTGAATCACTTGCTCGAAAAACTCTACAGCCTCGTCTTCTCGCGCTTCCTTTTGTTTCTCCGCCAAGCGACAAGTGACCACATCTCTGTAGCTCCCAGCTACTCATCTGCCAACGCCAGCCTCTACTGAGCTATCTCTGGACTCACTGAGCTCCTCAGCCAAGCTCCAGTCTCAGCCCCAGTCTTCGGCTCGCCGTTGCAACCTGAGATGTGAAAAGGGACAAACCTGCTCCAAGGAAAGCACGCTTTGACTTCTCCTTGAGTGTTTGAATCCTCCCCTGTCACCTGAAACTCAATCAGAGCATTAGAGCAGAAGATCACACAGCATATCACATACATCAGCAAATCCGATACGATCAGACGCTCTGACCGCGTCTGACAGTGAAATTTGAATTAAAGTGATCGGTCACCGGACCGATCCAGGGTGTGTGGATCGATCACCAGATCGATCCACTGCTTTGCTGGGATTCCCAGCTCTCGCAGCTATACACGCCTGATCGGTCACCAGACCGATCAGGGTGAATCCTGATCGGTCACCAGACCGATCAGATTGGATCCTGATCGGTCACCCAGACCGATCAGATTGGATCCTGATCGGTCACCCAGACCGATCAGAGCAGATGAACAGTTACTTTTTAATTAAACCCAAGATTCCTGATCGGTCACCGGACCGATCCAAGACTTTGATCAGCAAGGGAACTCACTCACTGTTTGCTCCCTGATCGGTCACCAGACCGATCAGGAGCAAGACAGCAAGGAAGCAGCCTGCTCCCTGATCGGTCACCGGTCCGATCAGGAGCCACACAGTAGATTCCCAATCTCACTGTGCGCTCCCTGATCGGTCACCAGTCCGATCAGACATAGCTGGATCGTCACCAGACCGATCCACTAAGGAGCAGCGTGCCAATGTCCCTGATCGGTCACCAGACCGATCTAGTGACTCAACCCTAGCCCTCCAAGCTAGGAATTCATCCACCTTAGCCCTCCAAGCTAAGGATTTTTCCATCTAACTCTCCAAGTTGGGAATTTACACCTAACCCTCCAAGTTAGGACTTTTCACCTAGCCCTCCAAGCTAGGACTTTTCACCTAGCCCTCCAAGCTAGGACTTTTCACCCAACTCTTCCGAGTTAGAACATCATCCAACCTAGCCCTCCAAGCTAGGCACCTGACCCTCCAAGCCAGGACTTTTTTACCTAATTCTCCAGGATGGGAATTTGCACCTAACCCTCCAGGTTAGGACTTTTCACCTAGCCCTCCAAGCTAGGATTTTTCACCCAACCCTTCCGAATTAGGACTTTTCCAACACCTAACCTCCCAGGTTAGGATTTTCCACACCTAACCCTCCAGGTCAGGATTTTCCAACACCTAGCCCTCCAGACTAGGATTTTCCACACCTAACCCTCCAGGATAGGATTTTCCATATCATGCCTAATCCTCGATCAGGACTTAATCATCATAATCATCACAATTCATCACACCTAACCTCCCAGGTTAGGATTTTCCAAATCATGCCTAATCCTCGATCAGGACTTAATCATAATCCACCTAACCTCCCAGATTAGGATTTTCCATATCATAATCATCCTCCTAAACTAAAATCGTTGTCAACACCAAAACAACAATCAGGGCCAGACTGCATCAACAATCTCCCCCTTTTTGTTGTTTGACAACCCGATTTTAAGTTTAGGGATTCTCAATCAATATTCCAACTTTAGAATCATAGGGGAATCCAGATCCTCCCCCTACAACATAAACATGTTAAACTTAACCAATCCACACTCTCCCCCTTTGTCGAACACCGAAAAGGAGCCAGAGGGGCTGTTAAGTTTAAACAAAACTCCCCCTCAACCCTAGAGGTATCCCAACTCATCAAGATTGTGATAGTTTATGGAATTGACATACGAACACATGTGAAAAATTATAGCAAGACATAGCAATCACATGCATCATATGAGTATGAAATATAGACTCCCAAAGCATGTCATAATATTCATAAGTATCAAATAGACATGGCAGTGTAAGCATGAATATGACAATCGAACAATCATGCAGATAACAGGTTCATAATCATCAAGACATCAACAATAGTAGAATAAGCATGGCAGATAAGTCAAAGCATGAAAACATCCAAGCAAGTAGCAAAATATGTGTGACTCGAGGTCACAACAACAACGTCAGAGGGCATACAGCCCAAAAGTCATAGTCAAGTACATAGATAAAACAGCAGGTATCCGAGCTCAAGTGTCAGTAGGAGGGTCGTCATCGCGCATAAGGTCGTCCATCGAGGCATCAGTCGGGGCCAGAGGCCCTGGTGCAGTACTCGAAGGAGCTGCACCTCCAAGAAATGTGTGACTGCGCCACTCATCATACCATGTCTGCTGGAGTGTGCGGGTCCCTGAGAGGTCGGTCTCGATCCTGGTCAGTCGGGAATCGAAAGAGCGAAAACCCGAACGAAACTCCTCACGATCTGTCGCCCCTAGCTGAATAAGCTCCTGAACAGTCTGATCTAGCTCTGAGATCTGCCATCGGAGATCCGGATCCGGCTCATCATAGTCATCGTCATCAGCAGCAGCGGTTGGCGCCTGACCCTGTGGAACTCCCCATGGTAACTCCCCAAGAACCCTACCATCTTTCCAGATCAACATCCGATCGGGCCCCCGAATAATGATGCCAGACTTGGCGAAGGCACGCCGGCCAAGTCTGCAATCCTGTCGTACCATAGGCACCGTCCGACCCTTGGTAACATCGACACCTACTGACATGAGCCAGTCGGTGATGACGTGACCAAAAGGCATGTAGACAGTGCGGCGGCTGGACTCCTCTCGATAAGACAAAATGGACTGGAAGATGCTCTCCATAATATCGAAATCTGAACGGCTGTGCATGCCGTAGAGCATCAAGCAGTGATAGGGTCGGATCTCAGCTAAGGGTTTTGAGGTGATTGGAAGAATATAATTGGTAATGATCTTGAATAGTATATAACTAGTGGGAGACAGACGCAGTGCAGCAAATGTAGGAAAGTCAGGTCCAAGCTCATCAAGACCGTCTGGACGCGGATAACCAAAGAAATACTGATGGATGGAATCAGGGGTAACGTCTGCAAAGGGTGCAAGCAGAGGATTAGGAAGGTCAGGATAAAGCGAATAAAGATTCGGTGATCGTCGACCACCCAAGTACTCAGCCAAAATCTCATATGAAAAGTCAAGGTTCATCTTCCCGACTCGAGTGGTGAACTCGAATCCCCCTTAGAGCTTGGTTGTAGGTTGTTGTAAAATTCGGAGACGAGATCGTAATTTATGGTTCTTTCCAAAGAAAGAAGAAACCCCAGATTGTAATAAGTAACAATCTCCATAACAGAAGGGCAGTATTCCGTTAGGAAAGGAATGTCAATGGATCTGCAGGGTAAAAGTTTGAATGTCCTAGCTTGAAAGGCCTGCTCACAGCCCACATTTGGGAACCTGGAGCTAGAGGAAGGTTGTGGCCTTCTGGAAGAGGAGGAAGGAGTCTTCCCCCTCGGATTTCCCTCCACGCTCTCTTTTCCTTTAGATGATTTTCTAAGGAGGCCAATTAATATAGTAAGATGGACATAGATTGAATCATACAGGAGTTGATCATCAGATGAGAACCAATCAAAAGGTAGATATAAAATGTTTTGGTCAAGAAATGAGGAAGAGGGTCACGGCAAAAACAAAAACAAGACATGGTTAGCTTCACAAATATTCTAAGAGTTGTTATGAAAGGAAAATTGAAATCAAATCTTACTTCGGCGCCATTGAAGTTTGTTTGACGAGATTGCAAGACTCGCGACAGTGAAGAACACTTCGAGCACGCACACGCGGGAAGAAGGAGTTCGGAGAGAACGCCTGTAGAAGCTTTCGCTCACCCGCGAGTGAAGAAGGAAGACACAAGACTCTCTCGCTCGCTCACACAAGGTTGTTTCGGCGCTAGGGTTCGGGAAAACGAAGATTTGGAGAGTTAATCGGTTGGTGGATCGGTCCACCAACCAAAATTTAATGCGGTTGATCGGATCACCGTTCAATCAGATCGCGTCCGGACCGATCAGGATACATCCTGATCGGACTGGAATGGTCCTGATCGGTCGGTTGACCGATCAGATGCGATCCTGATCGATCGGGTGACCGATCAGGATCCGATCAGTAGGTCCTGGAGAGAAAATTCTGAGCTCCCTGATCGGTCTGTGGACCGATCCCCACAGGGTGCCAGATCGGTCTGGAGACCGATCCAGGCTAGCTCAGACACTTAGTCAGATTTCGAGAGATTACGGCTTGCCTCGCAGATCGGTCTGTGGACCGAACACCACAAAAAGGGGTCAGATCGGTCCGGGGATCGATCAGCCCGATGCCTGATCGGTCCGGTGACCGATCAGGGTTCCTGATACGACCTGAAATGTTTAGTTTCAGAATTTCTGAAATTTCCA
>JAGFNQ010006551.1:49855-170979 GCA_024364735.1 Boesenbergia rotunda | reverse complement strand
TGTTAAACTCATTAACAAGTATGTATCAATATACATAGCACCCAACTGCACCTCTCTTTACATCGACCTTGGTTGTGGCACAACAAATCGATGCTCCAAGCTTAAGGCTGACCCATTAATCAAGAAATAGTTTTAATATTGTTGAAGTTCATTCAACCGTTTAGTCCGGCTTGGATGTGTCCAACAACCAAAACTAAGGATTGACCTCTGACATCAACTATATTATTCATAAACTAATTCCATGGTTTGAACATGTTGAGGTTCAAGTTGGGCATGGATGTGTCCATCAACCCAAACGAGAAACAAAACTCCGGTTCTAACCATATTAATGGAAGGTGTTAGCCTTAATATTTTGTAAGGGGTTTTGGGTCTCATCTTTTCTAAGCACATTCATGACATATGATTATGTCATGACTAACGATTTCCTTAATAAAGTATGTATGTGACTTAAGTTATCAAGTCTCATTAATTGAATTAGGAACCGGATTTCCTAATTCTAATCTCATACTATATTAAAGGAATTGTTTTGGAAACAATTTCCTAAATTGTCATAATCAATTTCGGAAATAATATGTTTAAGACTTTGATTTCTCTAAATCAAATCTTATTAAATTAAGAGGCAATTCCCTTAATTCAACGACATATTATTTTCATGAAAATCTCATTTAAGAAAACTCTATAGGAAATCATTTCCTAATTAATTTGGAGACAACAATATGTAAGAGCATCACCTCTTAAAGCATATTTTATTCATGGATTTAATTAATTACAAAAATCGTTTTCTAAGGGTGGCTCCCCGAGGCTCAGATACCCAAAGAAAAGTAATGTGTTGTAAATCTAATTGGACGGCTCCCCGAGGCTCAATCCAAAATAAACATGACAATTTCAATTAAAAAATTGGGAAATTAAATTACAACAACTAACTTTAAATTGGACGGCTCCCCGAGGCTCAATCCAAAATAAAGAATTTTGTTGTCAATTTAAAAATCAATTCAAATTTAATTGTCAATTAACTGTCCATGAATTTGTCTAGACTTTCTCAAAAGAAAGTGCCCAAAATTGCGAGATTTCAAAAATAATTTTTCAGAATAATTGTAAGTTTCTGGTAAAAAGAAAACTTACATATTTCCAAAAATTGGAAAATTTCTAAAAGAGAAAATTTTCCAAAATTTGGAAAGTTTCCAAAGATGAGAAGTTTTTCACAATTGTTATAAAATTTCAGAAACTAGAAAATTTCAAAAGTTTGCGAAATTTCATGAGGATTTCCAAACTTCGAAATTCCTAAATCTAAAATTTATTATAATTGGAAAGTTTCCATAATTGAAAAATTTTCCGAAATTGTGATCATAACAAAGTGTTCCGCAAAACAATTATATGATTATGTCGAACACTAACCGGCTCTGATACCACTGTTGGGACCGGGTGCATGTCGACAAGGATACGAGTTCGTAAAATTTTAAATTTTTACGTGCAGCGGAAGAATTTGCATAAAATAATTTCCTAAATTATTTTAACTTCGTATCTAGCATGCAACCTTATAGTGTGTTGACATAATCATAAAATAAAACTTTGTGGAAAGGTAAACTAATTTACCAAGTACCTCGCGTAACTCGAAGTAAGGGACGAGATCCAACCGTAGCGTCCCTTGGAAGCTCCGCCTCTATTCGCGTCCACGCCGAGTTCTCTTCGGGATGACTTCGCAAAGTCACGAGTTTTGTGCCGACGAGAACTACTAGATTCTCTATAGGCACAACAAGAAAGATCAAGAGAGGAAAGGGAAACTAACCACCAAGAAAACGGAATCGAATTCCGGGAAGAGAGGAGTCGCTATCCGCTTCTTCTTCTTCTTGTTTCGTTTCTCCTTCTTCTTGAAGCTCACGGCAACCTTGCTTGGTGTTGATAGGGTGTGCCGGCCCTAGCAAGGAAGGTGGGAGCCGGCCCTAATTCTCCAAGAAGGGCGCCGGCCCTAAGGGAAAGGAGAGGGAGAAGAGAATAAGAGAGAGAGGGAGAGAATAATTAATCTCTTGATTGGGAATAAGGGCTAGCCTTTGGTTCCTTTATATAGTAGCAACTCCTTTGCTAAGTCTCCCTCTAAACCGAATTAACGGAATTAACGGAATTAGTTATAAAAAATTTATCTTATAAATTTTCATATTAATTATTCCGTTTAAACCGAGTCTTTATTATAAACTAATTTATAATAAAACTAATTCTTCTTCTCTTTAAATTATGGAATAAATTTTTATAAGAAATTTATAAACTTTCTTATTATGAAAAAATCAATTCATAATTGATTTTATAAAATTAAAATAAACCAATTCATGGATTATTTTAATCTTCCATAAAAGAATAAATTTCTATAAATTTTATTTATATAAATTTCTTTATACAAATTTATTTATCCATAATTTATAAAATAAATCGCACTAGATTTATTTTATTAATTAAACCAAAATTAATTGGTTTTCTCCTCTTATTGTGGCCGGCCACCAAAGGGGTTTTGGCACCCTCTTTGGCCGGCCAAACCAACCCGAACCGCCGCGAATTAAACTCATTTAATTCGCCCAAAAAGCCTTCAAAAGACTTAGCCATTTTTAGCTTCCATTGCGCCTCTGACTAACTCAGATTCGACTTATTTTTCTTGATCGAAAAATCTAATTTTTAACTCGTTTTAAATCCCTCGGATTACTCGTAGTGCGTGTGACTAAATAGGCTTTCGATTTATGTTGGCCGTCTATAATTAACTAATTATAGAACGATCATGAGTGGCACCTAGTAGTACATCATGATCCCCAATTAATCGAAAGATCAACGGTTTGACCTCAGAAGAAATTATTCTGAAACCCTTCAGCAGCTCTAATGAATCGTGCCCCATTCCTTTCCCCACCTTATACCCACTTGGTTCAGGACACGGTCTATGGTGTCAGTCCCCACTAGGCTGACTACGTCACACCTAGCCCAAGTAGTGTCTTTCTCGTCCTTTGGATTTCTAATTACTCTCATGTAAGAGACTCGCACTCTAAACATGATATACTCTGGCCAGAGGTTTTGAGTAACAATCCGACGATAGGCCTGGGTATACATCTCCTCGCAAGGAGTGGTGAATCCTTTGTAGGCTGTTCAAACATCTTCGGGCACTTCGGCTCATACCCAATCATCCTGGGTCCACACCTCCTTGGAGATGCTTGCTTAAGATGTTAAAGTATAAGTCTCCATGACCAAGATGACTTGAACACCGCAAGTCAAAGGAACATCGCACTTAAGCTGCAGTAAGAACTTCATTGACATATCTTTATAGATAACCATATGAAGTTTTACAGCTAGTCACTCCAATGAACTAGTTCCCTTAACTAGCATCCATGTTTATCTCCGGACATCCCAATGTCACCAGCCAATGAAAATCATCTGATTAGAGAATAACCCATGCTAGTCTCAACAGAATTGATAGTGTCCGTTTTTATCAATTCATCGACTAGGGATAATTTCAATATTTTACAATTGCACATTAGAGATAATCACTAGTTGTGATCCCATCACAAATTCTCTTATGCTGTGAGTTGTATTGCGGACATTCAGTAGATGAGTTTAAGATCCCAATCAAATACACAAAACATGTATACTCAAATAGTGAATTATCATTTATTAATATAAATGTTTACATCATAAGGCGATTGCCTTAGGACACTTCTCTCATATCACTAATAAAAGGGTTACGATCTCTCATTTTACATACTGTGTTAGTGCAGGAAGCACCAGATCGAACCTTGTTTTGATATTGGCAAAGGATTCAAAGTTAAGGGTTGTTTGGTATCTAACAATGCTGCTTGAGAGTGCAGGAAACAAAGTCCTAGCGAAGGGCTACTAGGCACCTGACGATGGGCTGTCAGGAAACCAAGTCCTGGCGAAGGGTTGCTGGGCGAAAACCAAGTCCTGGCGAAGGGCTGCTAGGCGAAAGCCAAGTCCTGGCGAAGGGCTGCTAGGCGAAAACCAAGACCTGGCGAAGGGCTGCCGGGCAAAAGTCCAACTGGAGGATCCGGTTGGCACCAGGTAAATTCTCCCGAGAGGAGTAGGTGAGGACGCGTTCCCCTTGAGGGAACATTAGGCGTCGGTTCGACCTAGGGCTCCATTTTGGAGACCAAAGTCAGAACCAAGACAGCTAAGGCTGTATAAAATAATTATTGTTTTGTTGTGTTTTGGACTAACCCTTGATGCAGGACCAAAGGGACGTGTGTCTGCAACTCAGAGAGCCTCAAAGGAGTGAGGCAACAGCTGAGTAAGGCGCCCTAAGTGTCCAGGGCACCCTCAAGGTGAACCAGAACCAAGCGAAGCAAAATAGGCTTCAGCTGCTTACTGGGCAAGGCGCCCTTAGCAGCGAAGGCGCCTTCGTCAGTGAAGGCGCCTTCAGCAGCCAAGGCGCCTCCAGCTCTCTCTGCGAAGCTTCAACTCAATCCAGCCGAGAAGACCGGGTCAACCAAGGCGCCCTCAGCGACCAGGGCGCCCCAGAGGTCAAACCTCATCCCTATTCCGGTGCGATAACTCTTGACCGAGCGAAGAACGGATCGGGTGACACGTGGCAGGGCGCCCTCGACGACCAGGGGGCCCCTAGGTGCTATAAATAGCACCCCTCGACCCCTAGCTTCAACACCGCTTTCATTCAACGCTTCCAAACGCTCTGACGACTACGCTCTGCTCCAGGAACTTCCCGACTCAAGTCCGAAGCGTCGTCGACCTCCCGCTGCACCGAAACTCGATCTACACCGGGAGTTGGTAAAACAGAGTGTAATTTTCTATTTACAGTCATTTTTGTAATCTTACTCTGTAACCGTTTTGCGCATTATAGAATTGCCCAAAGTAAACGGTCAACGACCGTGGGCCTTGGAGTAGGAGTCGACCCAGGCTCCGAACCAAGTAAATTACTGGTGTTTGCGTTGTTTGATTTTATTCCGCTGCGTAACTGCTCTTTCTGTTAAATCCGAACATTTTCCGATATTCACCCCCCCTCTATCGGTCTTTCTCGATCCAACAAGTGGTATCAGAGCGGGGTTATTCAAAGTTGGT
Organism: Boesenbergia rotunda; assembly: GCA_024364735.1. NCBI lineage: Eukaryota > Viridiplantae > Streptophyta > Magnoliopsida > Zingiberales > Zingiberaceae > Boesenbergia > Boesenbergia rotunda. The sequence goes on along the minus strand of JAGFNQ010006551.1, from coordinate 165,921 downwards.
GCAACCACCACTTTGAAAATTCTTTTCGGATTTTTTTTATCGCTTTATTTTTCAAATAAATAATATCTGTGAATGTATTTAAAATATCCTTACGCCTTTTTCAATTTTGAATTTTCATCTTTTCACCATTCATTAGAATTGATAAAACGATCAATTTTTGAAAATTTGTCATAAATTTTTTTATTATTATTTTAATATTATTTTGCCTCGAAAATCGTGCAATATTTATTTTGGACTATTTTTCTCTTGCTCCCGCACTACTAATCCAAGACCAAGTCTTAGTACATTTCTATTTTTCTTTTTGTGTGCAAGATTTGTTCTTAATGGTCAATCAAGAATGGAACAGTACCCGTCCACCACTCTTCTCCGGCAAGAACTTCAACTCTTGGAGAAGTTAAATGGAGTCGCTTCTAAAAGCCCACATGGACCTATGGCTAATCATCCAAACGGGATTTTCTTTTCCCGTAGAAGATGGAATGTCGATCGCTTGGGAGAAATTGGATGAACCAACTCTGAGGGAGATCGAGACTGATGCTAAGGCAACAGTAATCTTGCAATGTGGTCTAACCAACGAGCAACTCAAACTAGTAGGTCCATTCAGATGTGCTAGAGAAATCTGGGAAAAACTGATTAACCTTCATCAAGAGATCTCAGATGAAGAAGAAGATCAGGTAAATTATCTTGCCTTTTCGGTCCAAGCACAAACAGCCGAGTCAGAGTCTGAACCAGAATCAAACGACGAACTGACAGAGATGGTAAGTAATTTTAAATGCTTTTCAAAATTAGAATTAAATAATCAAACAGATACTATAATGGTCGAGGAAGGTATAATTTCTATTGCAGGGAAATCTCCTAAACAACTACCAAAGAAGGAGCTTCAACAAGTACCCGAGTCCGACTCAGACACGGAACCAGAAGATGAATCTAGATCCGAGACAGCAACAATTAAGGGGGAGATTCCCAATAAGGAATCAAAAGGTAAAATTACAAATTTAAATTTTAAAAATCATATAATTTGTTACATATGCAGGGAGAGAGGGCACTACCAAACTAAGTGTCCTACTCGTAAGATTCAAACGATACCACCGACGGCAACAAAGAAACGAGCTCCAAAAGCACGAAAGAACAAGAGTCGCATTCAATGCTTCAAGTGTCAGGAGTTTGGGCATTACAAAGAGGAATGCACAGATAAACGTTACAAAGATCCAGGGAAACCAACCAAAATGGGTAACTGTAATTTACATCCAAATCAACTCTTTACCTTGAATACTGATAGTTTAATTAATCTCCCTTGGTCAAATTTAGATATGGATGCATGCTAAGATAACTTAATGAAATCATGTATATTAGCAAAGTCAAAATTCAAAATGTTAAGACAAGAAAATGAGACTTTGCAAATTAAAATTGATATACAGGAAAAACTGATTAATAATTTTGCAAACTTAGAAAATCCAGAAATTTCTTCTCACTATGACATTATCTGAAGTTTTGTTTTGGCTATTCATAGGACTAGATAGCTTAAGGACTTAACCAATTACTTGAAATTTGAAAACATAGTATTGGGAGGAGGTGAGATGATAGTACGTTGGGGAAACCAACTCTAATAAGATCAAGTCTACTTGGTCTCTTTAGACTGGTGAAACCGGCCGAAGCTACCGATCCAAGACCCAAGCTAGTTAGACCAGAAAATGACCTAATTTAATTTGAAAATGAAATTTCATTAAAAGGCTTTGTCAAGGAAAGGGTGGATGATCCCATAAGGCTACGGCCAAAGAAGGCCTAGTGCCTCGCCAAGACCTGGAAGCCAATTTCTGAAATTCAAATTCAAATTATCTTTTTTTAAATTCGAATCTAACACAAATTTCAAATAATCATAGATTATAATCTGTTTTCAAAATTTCTAGTTTTCAAACTTATTCTGTTTCAAAAAATCACTTAATCAGTGTTCAAAATTTCTGCCTTCTAAACTTATTTTTTTTTTATCAAATCTGTTTTCAAAATTAAATAACTTTTTTCAAAATAAATGAAAATTCCTTTTCAAAATTAATTTTTACCTTCAAACCTGTCTCATAAACAACTTTTAAGGTTAACTGTTTGAAAATCCTAGATTGGGTGAGACAGGAAAATTAAGTTCAATTAAAATTTCTTTTAACTGTTTGAAAATGAAATTAAGTTCTCTTTCGGGGTTCGAAGAGGGCTTTCCACCGCACGCCACCGTACGCCATCGCACAGCTAGGGCTCTGGGGGTTCCGAACCCTAGTTGGCATCTCACCATCCAACTCCACCGCCGCCGTTCTTCTTCTTCATCAGCAGCTTTTCTTTCTAGAGTTTGTTTTCAGCAATTTCTTTACGGCAGTAGCAATTCTTCAATTCAGTTCAATTTAGCAGTAGTTCATCCGATTCAGCAGTTTTTACTTCCAGCAGTTGTTCTCCTTCAGCAGAGTTCCTTCGCAGCATTCTCTCGGGTTGAGGGAAGTGACGAGCCTTCATCCGATCGAATTCTAGCAGCTCTCCAGCAGTAGTTCTCCAATTCTAGAAATTCTTCATCAGTTTAATTCAGCAGCTCTACATCATTTCGTTTTAGCAGTTCATTTCTTTATAGAATTGTTTTCGGCAGTTCAATTCTCTCACAGAAGTTTTGCAGCAGCTCATTAGAGTGGGTTAACTGGTGGTTTAATTGCATTGTCAGTTGAAGATTGATCTATTTGATGAATGTTATGTGTGAATGTTGAATATTTGTAGTTGATGGAATTTTTCCATATCAATTGGCACATACTTTAAGCCATTTAGATCATGCTCCATTTGTGTTTGATAGAATGCCCCTGAGAACAATTATTTCAGATTCTATTGTTATGTGATAGTTTGAATTGCTATGTGTTTGATTGAGTGAATGTTTGTATTTGATGATCCTTCCCCATTTTAATTTGTACTTACTTGAAGAAATTTCAATCATGTCTATCATGTGTTCGATTAAATGTTTCTTAGAATAGTTAATTTCAATTGTAATGTTTCTTAGTTCATTAACTCTTGTTTTGTGTTGCTCTTCCTATTGCTTTAAATTTCATGTTTTCATTTACATGCAATTAAGTTAGGTTAGATTAGATTTCTTCAATGCCGTAGTCTTGTTCTATGTTTAGTTTCGTTAATGCTTTATTTCAAGTTGTCCTTTCTTTACTGCAATTGTAGTCAGTTAAACTAGATTTCCTTACCTGCACTGTCTTTCCTTAATTAGAACTAGATTTCATACCTGCTTTTTCATTTCTTTTTGTAGTATTAATGTTTAAATCCAAAACCCAGTTCATATCCAAAACCCAAAAGCAATAAAATACGATCCTGAGAATTATCATGTACCAACTACATTCGTTGGGAGATGACTCGAGTTACTCTATGCTACATTAGTATTAGAGGAGTTCGATACTTAAATTGTATTTGAAACCGTGACACAACTGAAACGGTTTTCACTACCCCCTGCCTCGGATAGATCGGTTGGTGGACTTTACAGCCGCGTGTGAGTTCATCTCAATGTTAGATACTTACCAGGGCTACCACCAAGTCCCACTCGCCCCCGAGGACCAGGAGAAGGTCAGTTTTGTGATGGCTGACAGCACGTACTGCTACAATGTCATGCCCTTCGGCTTGCGCAAGGTGGGCACCACGTACCAGCGGATGATGGACAAAGTCTTCAGGTACCAGATCGGGCGGAACATTGAGATGTACGTGGACGACATCCTGGTCAAGACGGACAAGGGGGGTGACATGATACCCGACCTCGAAGAGACGTTCGCCACCCTGAGAGCACACAAGTTGAAACTAAACCCAGCTAAATGTTTGTTTGGGGTAAAGAGTGGCAGGTTCCTGGGGTACGTGGTGACAGAGAGGGGGATTGAAGCCAATGCGGAAAAGGTAAGGGCCATTCTGGATATGCCATCCCCGCGGAACTTCAAAGAAGTACAGCGGTTGAATGGTAGGATAACGACATTATCTCGGTTCATCTCCAAATCCGTGGACAAAGCTCTCCCCTTCTTCAAAATTCTGAGGAAGGCCGTTAAGTTCGAGTGGGATGACCAGTGTGAGAAGGCCTTTGTGGAGTTGAAGACCTATCTGGCAGATCTCCCGACTTGCATAAGCCTGTGGAAGGGGAGACCTTATTCGTCTACTTATCCGCAGTTGAGCAAGCGGTAAGATCGGCACTCGTCCGAGAACAAGATTGGATATAACACCCCATCTATTTCTTCGGACACCTGCTAAAGGACACCGAAACGTGATACACCATGATGGAAAAACTGGCCTATGCCTTGGTCCTAATGGCCCGAAGGTTGTGGCCATACTTCTTAGTGTACCCCATCATGGTCCTTACTAATAGCCCACTCGCCCGAGTCCTCACTAACCCCGAGGTGTCGGGCAGGCTAATCAACCCCGAGTACGACCTTGAGTATCAGCCTCGAGCCGCCATCAAAGCCCAGGCCCTTTCCAATTTCATGCTGGAGACCGTCCCGGAGGCAGAGACCGAAGGTATGTGGAAGGTCTACGTAGATGGATCCGCCAACAACCAGCATAGCGGAGTTAGACTGCTATTGATTTCCCCTAGGAGAGACACGCTACATCTGTCTATTCGACTTCACTTCAAAGCTACCAACAACGAGGCCGAGTATGAGGCGATCCTAGCAGGATTACAAGCCGCCCGGCACATGGAAGCCCGTCGAATCACGGTCTATTCAGATTCTCAATTGGTGGCTCAGCAAATAACGGGTGGCTTCGAAGTCAGATGCAAATGCTTGCAGAGGTATGTAGCCCTCTATGAGCAACTAAAAACCGCCTTCTTGGAGGTCATCCTGCAGAAGATCTCACGGTCGGATAATATGCGAGCCGACGAGTTAGCCAAGCTGGACAGTGCCATATCTACCTGGCAATTGGGGGAGCCTAGTGTGATAGAAACAATGGTGGCCCAAATTGGAGTAGAGGCCCGAGCGGACAGACCCACAGACTGGAAGGATCCCTACATAGCATTCCTCCGGGACGGATCCCTGCCGAGTGGGGGACAAGAGAGTCGGTTGTTTCGCCGACGGGTGGACAGACTCACACTGGTTGGGGATCAGCTATACCAGAAGGCCTATGCTCGACCCCTCCTAAAATGCGTCGGGTCGAAGGAGATTGGCTACGTAATGCGAGAGGTGCATGAGGGCATCTGTAGGAGCCACATCAGAGGAAGGTCTCTGTCTCGAAAGTGTTGGGAACGAGATGGCTAGAGAGGGGGGGGTGAATATAGCCAACCACTTTTCTTTGAAGAGCTTAGCAATATTTCTGCACTTAAACTATCAGTAGTACAGCGGAAAGAGTAGAAAACAGATTATGCAGAAAATGTAATGAAAGCGAAACAAACACAACTAGCAAGATCGCTAACAAGGAGGGTTTACAAGGTTCGGGGATAACTTGCCCCTACTCCTTGGCGTGCCCTTAAGGTGGGTGATCCCTTGATCGTCGGCAGATCAAGCCCCGGTGATCACCGGATATAAAGCAACCTCCTTCTCGGTGGAGAAACCTCTCCACAGTGTGTTTCAAACAAGGATATAGGTTAAGCACAAAGAAACAACAAGAAGATCTTACTCAAACACTTAGCAAGGACTAAAACACAGCAAGCTTCCCTGAGCTCCACCCAGTGGCGATCTCACGCAGAACCCTTCTCCGTGTCTTCCCAATGTCGGACTCCAAGCCTCTTGTTTTCTCCTTCAAGCGCTCAAGTATGATGATTGCTTTTCAATAGCTTGCTCAGAATGATTGAAGAACTCAAGAACAGCAAGCTTAATGTGGAGCAAAACAGAACGCAGGAACTCAAGAGCACAAGAATCAAATGTTACTGAACACTACAACTCTCGTTCCTTTTGTTTCTCCGCTAAGCAACAGATGATCTCATCTCCAGCAGCCTACAGCTGCCTCACTGCCAACGCGCCAGCTACACTGAACCCTAACTGAACTTCCTGAGCTCCCTCAGCCAAGCTTTAGTCAGCAGCTTCAGTCCTGCATCCAGCCGTTGCAACCTGTGTGGAGAAAGGGACAAACCTGCTCCAAGGAAAGCTCTCTTTGACTTCTCCTTGAGTGTTTGAATCCTCCCCTGTCACCTGAAACTTACTCAGAGTATTAGAGCAGCAAATCAAACAGCATATCAAATATCAGAGGAAAGTGGCAGTGAATCGGTTGTGTTCAGACGCGATCAGAGCGTCTGACAATGCAATTTGAATTAAAGTGATCGGTCACCGAACCGATCAGAGAGCCTCCTGATCGGTCACCAGACCGATCAGGCTGGTTCCAGACCGATCAGGCTCCGTCCTGATCGATCCCCAACGCTCAATCAGAAATCGTGATTTCTTTGAGATTCTCCTGGACCGATCACCAGACCGATCCCAGGTCGTGGATCGTTCACCGAACCGATTCACCCTTATATTGGGCGATTTCTGAGTTTCGCAGGCTAAGCCTTCTGATCGGTCACCAGACCGATCAGGCAGCCTCCTGATCGGTCACCAGACCGATCAGATCATGACCAGACCGATCAGGCTAGAGCCTGATCGATCATAGTGAGGAACCTGCGACGCTGGATCGTTCACCAGAATGATCTGCACAGTAAACCTGATCGGTCATCAAACCGATCAGGAGCAGTTCAGCAAGGGAACTCAACCTCACTGCTCGCTCCCTGATCGGTCACCAGACCGATCAGGAGCCAATCAATGGGTGAAACGCATACTCCCTGATCGGTCACCAGATCGATCAGGAGCAGCACAGTAGGTTCCCAACCTCACTGTGTGCTCCCTGATCGGTCACCCGACCGATCAATCATCGCTGGATCGGTCACCAGATCGATCCACGAAGGAGCAGCGTGCCAGAATCCCTGATCGATCACCAGACCGATCCAGGGACTCAAACTCAGCCCTCCAAGCTAAGTTTCCATCCACCTTAGCCCTCCAAGCTAAGGATTTTCCATCTAACTCTCCAAGTTGGGAATTTGCACCTAACCCTCCAAGTTAGGACTTTTCACCTAGCCCTCCAAGCTAGGACTTTTCACCCAACCCTTCCGAGTTAGAACATCATCCAACCTAGCCCTCCAAGCTAGGCACCTGACCCTCCAAGCCAGGACTTTTTCACCTAATTCTCCAGGATGGGAATTTGCACCTAACCCTCCAAGTTAGGACTTTTCACCTAGCCCTCCAAGCTAGGACTTTTCACCCAACCTTTCCGAATTAGGACTTTTCCAACACCTAGCCCTCCAAGCTAGGACTTTTCAACACCTAACCCTCCAGGTCAGGACTTTTCAACACCTAGCCCTCCAGACTAGGATTTTCCATCCCATGCCTGATCCCCGACCAGGACTTTAATCATAATCATCATAATCAACCTAAACTAAAATCGATGTCAACACCAAAACAACAATCAGGGCCAGACTGCATCAACAGAAAGATCCTTTTGGCTGGATACTTTTGGCCCACCCTGCAGGCCGACTCGCTTAATTTTATGGTTAGATGCAAGGCTTATCAGAGGCATCAACATGTGTCTCATCACCCAACGAGCCCTTGTAACGCCCGAAAATTCTCAAAACTAATTTTAGAAATATCCTAGAATTAATTCTGAATTTATGGATATTTTTATAGAATTTTTTCATGGACAAATAAGGCAAAAAGGAATAAAAATAGAATGCGCGGTAAAAAGATTTAAGTCGGGTTTGACCCCTAGACCTTTAAAATGAGAGAAAAATAGGCTTACCAAATGGGATGGGTTTGATTTCGTTGAAATGAATTAGAGGGAAAGATAGATAAGGTGAAGTTAGTTAAATTTTTCCATAAATATAAAAGAGAACTTAAGGGTTTTTTTTAATTAAAACTTTTCCTCACCTTCTCACCGCCGACCCTCTCCCTCTCTTGAGCGATTTTTCCTCTCCCTCTCTCTCGAGTCTTTCTCTCCCTCACTCACGATAAAACAAGGAGGAGGTCTAAGGTCTTATGTTGGGCGGATTCAAGAAGGAGGACGCGCTAGGGGATCGTCTCAAGGAGTAGTTCGTCATTAGAACCTCTCCGAGACTCCAAGGACCTTCCCTCTCCCTAAACCCTACGCCCTAGAGTTGTAAGAACAAGCGTAGGATGTATGTATCCCTCACCTGTGGTATAAGTAGCTTCGTTTGTATGATTGATTGTTCTAGTTTATCTAATTGCAATTTTATGCCTATATGTGCAGATTAACTTCCTCTACTGATTTTAAGGGCACCACTAGATGGGCTAGACGTGCTTCCCCCTTTAATTTGGGATTTAGACGCATCATCGAGTGCCTAGGAAGTGTCCTTAAATGAAAAAGGAGAGTTTTTAGGCACGCAAGGTGCTCGAGAAAATGTTAAGAAGCTCTAATATGAGTTTTAGCATGTTATGAAGTTAGCTACCCTTGCTTTATGCTTATGGACCCTAGTTCGTCCATTGGGTGGGCTCCTAGATCGCCCCTAAGCTCTAGATCGCCTAGTAGATGCAAGGTTAAAGAAAAGAATATTTATGAAAGTATTTTACTTTTTATGGCATGTGCTTGGACTCTAGTTCGTCCATGGGTGGGTTCCTAGTTGCCCCTAGGCTCCTAGTTTGCCTAATAGTAGTACCCTAATGGGTTCGGGATTAGCTACCTCGGATCTATTTAGGGATGCGCGCATTAGCATCACATTGTCGGGCCCATAGCAGTATGATTATTATTTTCACTTATTATATGTATAAGTTTCAAATGTACAGTAATAGCTTTAAGTGAAACCAGTTTTAAGATCATGCTTAGTTCAGTCAGATTCTATGAATGCTATGTGAATTTAGTTATAAGAATATGATTTAATTCATGTGCTTAGTATGATGAGTATGCCATGATATTTATTTAGATTATATGTTTCAGCAAGAATGAATGACAAGCATGATATGTTTTTCCTACATATGTTTTTAAAAACATGAGTTTCGAGATATGCATTGTTTTGTGAGTAGGATGGTACTTACTAAGCTTTATACTTATAGTTTTATTTTTCCTTATACTGCAGATAAATGCAAAGGAAAAGTAGAGTAGCGGAAGCGGCAGGGATGATGGTGGAGTGTGTGATGGTGGAAACTTGGAATGAAAGAACCTTGGGAACTTGCATTAAGAGGACATGTTATTAAGAATGTTAAATGAATTAGTTCCTTGTCATGTTTACTATTTTCCGCATCTTAAGTACCTTTGTCATGTTGAGTGATACATTCAACTGCATATTTCTAGTTATACTTTAACATGTTGTTAGCTTCTACATGTGATATATTGAGTGATACATTCAAGTGCATGTCTCTAGTTATACTTTGACATGTTGTTAGCTTCTACATGTGATATGTTGGATGATACATTCCAAGTGCATGTTAATTAGTAGTAAAATGAATGGTTTAAGGCCATAGAACCATTTCTGATATTATAGTACTACTATTAATGCATCTAGACCGAAACAATGCCTAGTTTTAGTAGCAAGTTGATACAAAGTTCATGTTTCTAATTTCATGCTTAGAAATAATTAAAGTATGCTTTAATGTCATGGAAACATGTAGAATATGACCTAGAATCATTTTGTACCTATTAGTAAGCTTAAATCTGAGTTTGTGGGGGGGGGGGGTGTTTGGCACGAAGTGGGTTGACTTTGGCACGTTTCTGGAATCTGAATTTTCAGATTTCAGAACTACCAGTCGACTGCGATAGATACCAGTCAACTGGGACCAGTAACAAAATCGTACAGAAGGCTTCGTCGCCTCGGGCAGTCGACTGATAGAATACCAGTCGACTGGTGCCAATTTACAACACAATGTGATGTAGAGCTGTTGGTTAGTGCTTCAGTCATGCAAGGCTGAGGTTGGGGGATCAAATCTCGCCAAGCTAATAAAATTAAAGTTTTTGTTTTATTTTGGCTGGTTAGTACTTTCAACATGATTATGAATTGTTAGTTCAGTAAATAGTGAAATAAGTTTTTATAATTCTCCCAGTTGGTTTAGCATAAATGAAAACAAGGATCATAAATCAGTTAGTAAGTCAGCCAGTTAGTAGTGATCCGCCTTAAAGCCATAGTACCAGAAGGTGGGTCGTTACAACCCTTGCGAGTTTCTACAGTATCATGCCCGTTCGACCAGTAGAGAATGAACATTGTGGGCCCCTTCCCCATCGGACCCCAGCAGAAGAAATTCCTACTGGTCCTCGTCGATTACTTCTCTAAGTGGGTGGAAGCTGAACCTCTGGCCAACATCACAGAGGGGGTGGTAATGAAAGTTCTATGGAAACATATTGTTTGCAGATACGACATTCCCCATAAGCTGGTATCGGATAATGAGAGATAGTTCTCTGGACGCAGATTGAAGGAGTGGTGTGAAGGATTGGGCATCCAGCAGGCCTTCACCTCCGTCGTATTCCCTCAAAGTAATGGACAAGCGGAGGTAGTCAATCGGGAGATCCTACGAGGGCTCAAGGTAAAGCTGGACTATGTCGGAGGCAGGTGAGTCGAGGAACTTCCCAACATCTTGTGGTCCTACCGGACTACCCCAAAAGATGGAAAGGGCGAGAGCCCTTTCCAGCTGGTCTACGGCGCTGAGGCCGTCATTCCGCTGGAAGTAGGGGAAGAGTCCCCCCGACGGCAACATTATTGCAAGGAAGATAACGACCAGGAGTATTTGATTGATCTGGACCTCATCTCGGAGGTACGGGATAAAGCCGCAGCAAGGTTGGAGGCCTATCAAAGAAGGATGCAGCTAGCCTACAACCGTCGGGTGATCGCCCGCAGCTTCGAGGTAGGTGATCGAGTATGGAAGAGAATCATACCAGTAGGTGATCCCGAGAAGTTGGAGCCACAGTGGGACGACCCCTACGTTGTCGTCAAAAAGCTTACAGGAGGCAGCTACTATTTGGAAGACAATGAAGGCAAAAGACTGGAAAGGCCCTGGCATGCTAATCATCTCCGCCCCTATTGTGCTTCGTGAAGTTCCTGCGATAGGGCATTTTCTTTGATGTACTTTTTCACTTCTTCACTGCCTTGCAGTACAATCAATAAATGGTGTGAACGACATGTCATTCCGAAAATGCTAAGTCTCCGTTTTTGATTAAATCCTACAGCCTCTCGGTGTGTAGGCTTGGCCTCGGAGCTGTACACGCGCGGCCAAGAGCTGTTTAAATCCTAAGCCTCTCGGTGTGTAGGCTTGATCTCGGAGCTGTACACGCCCGACCAAGAGCTGATCAAATCCTACAGCCTCTTGGTGTGTAGGCTTGGCCTCGGAGCTGTACACGCCCGACCAAGAGCTGATTAAATCCTACAACCTCTCGGTATGTAGGCTTGGCCTCAGAACTGTACACGTCCCGCCAAGAGCTGATTAAATCTTACAGCCTCTCGGTGTGTAGTCTTGGCCTCGGAGCTGTACACGCTCGGCCAAGAGTTGATCAAATCCTACAGCCTCTCGGTGTGTAGGCTTGGCCTCGGAGTTGTACACTCCCCGCCAAAAGCTGATCAAATCCTACAACCTCTCAGTGTGTAGGCTTGGCCTCGGAGCTGTACACGCTCGGCTAAGAGCTGATTAAATCCTACAACCTCTCGGTGTATAGGCTTGGCCTCGGAGCTGTACATGCTCGGCCAAGAGCTGATTAAATCCTATAACCTCTCGGTGTGTAGGCTTGGCCTCGGAGCTGTACACGCTCGGCCAAGAGCTGATTAAATCCAACAACCTCTCGGTGTGTAGGCTTGGCCTCGGAGATGCACACACCCGACCAAGAGCTGATCAAATCCTACAGCCTCTCGGTGTGTAGGCTTGGCCTCGGAGCTGTACACGCCCGGCCAAGAGCTGATCAAATCCTACAGCCTCTCGGTGTGTAGGCTTGGCCTCGGAGTTGTACACGCTCGGCCAAGAGCTGATTAAATCCTACAGCCTCTCGGTGTGTAGGCTTAGCCTCGAAGATGTACACACCCGGCTAAGAGCTGATCAAATCCTACAACCTCTCGGTGTGTAGGCTTGGCCTCGGAGCTATCCACGCTCGACCAAGAGCTGATCAAATCTTATATCCTCTCGGTGTGTAGGCTTAGCTTCCAAGCTGTACACGCCCGGCCAAGAGCTGATTAAATCCTACAGCTCTCGGTGTATATACTTGGCCTCAGAACTGTACACGTCGACCAAGAGCTGATTAAATCCTACAGCCTCTCGGTGTGTAGGCTTGGCCTCAGAGCTGTACACGCCCGACCAAGAACTGATCAAATTTTATAGCCTCTCAGTGTGTAGGCTTGGCCTCTGTACACGCTCGGCCAAGAGTTGATTAAATCCTACAGCCTCTCGGTGTGTAGGCTTGACCTCGAGTTGTACACGCTCAGCCAAGAGCTGATTAAATCCTACAGCCTCTCAGTGTGTAGGCTTGGCCTCGGAGCTGTACATGCCCGACCAAGAGCTGATCAAATCCTACAGCTTCTTGGTGTGTAGGCTTGACCTCAGAGCTGTACACGCCTGGCCAAGAGCTGATTAAATCTTACAGCCTCTTGGTGTGTAGGCTTAGCCTCGGAGCTGTATACGCCCGACCAAGAGCTGATTAAATCCTACAGCCTCTTGGTGTGTAGGCTTGACCTCGGAGCTGTACACGCCTAGCCAAGAACTGATTAAATCCTATAGCCTCTTGGTGTATAGGCTTGGCCTCGGAGCTGTACACGCTCAGCCAAGAGCTGATTAAATCCTACAGCCTCTCCGTGTGTAGGCTTAGCCTCGGTGCTATACTCGCCCGACCAAGAGCTGATCAAATCCTATAGCCTCTCGGTGTGTAGGCTTGGCCTCAGAGCTGTACACGCTCGGCCAAGAGCTGATTAAATCCTACAACCTCTCGGTGTGTAGGCTTGGCCTCCAAGCTGTACACACCCGGCCACGAGCTGATTAAATCCTACAGCCTCTCGGTGTGTAGGCTTGGCCTCGGAGCTGTACACGCCCGGCCAAGAGCTGATCAAATCCAACAACCCTCAGTTTGTATGCTTGGCCTCGGAGCTGTACACGCCCGGCCAAAAGCTGATCAAATCCTACAACCCCTCGGTGTGTAGACTTGACCTTGGAGCTGTACACCCTTGGCTAAGAGCTGATCAAAACCTATAGCCTCTCAGTGTGTAAGCTTGGCCTCGGAGTTGTACACGTTCGGCTAAGAGCTGATCAAATCCTATAGCCTCTCGGTGTGTAGGCTTGGCCTCGGAGCTGTACATGCTCGGCCAAGAGCTGATCAAATCCTACAGCCTCTCGGTGTGTAAGCTTGGCCTCGGAGCTGTGCACGCCCGACCAAGAGCTGATCAAATCCTACAGCCTCTCGGTGTGTAGGCTTGGCCTCGGAGCTGTACACACCCAGCCAAGAGCTGATCAAATCCTACAGCCACTCGGTGTGTAGGCCTGGCCTCAGAGCTGTACATGCCCGGCCAGGAGCTGATTAAATCCTACAACCTCTCGATGTGTAGGCTTGGCCTTGGAGCTCCACACTGTACAGACTCTGCCATAGAACGGATAGAAGCCTCATGTCTGCTCCACCACCCAGGACCGAAACTGAACATTTTAAAAAATAGGAAATCACGCCAAAAACAAGGAGTTCGACGGCAAATCAAGCAAATATTTGTCCTAGAAGAAGAGAGCTTAATAAGAATAGGCTACTGCGACCAAGGGAGGATCGGGGGAGGCTATGCACACAATAGGAGCGCCTTACAAAGCCCGCTCTTTAGGGGAAAGATCGTCTCAGACACGCTGAATAGTTATTGCACGCAAGTCGGAGCTGGGTTTCAATAACTGGTCTTTCTCCAGCTGCTTGATGGTACCGTAGAAGCCATGTTTGAGGCTCTTAAATGCTTGTGCAGCTACCAGCTCGGCGTACTCCTCTGACTCCAAGAATTTGGCCTTGTATGCCGCCTTAGTCTGAGATACTTGGAGTATAGGATCCCTCTGTTGCTGTTGTCCCCTGGCGTCAGCTTCTGCCTTGGCAAGCTTCAGTGCCTCCACCTCTAGGAGCAGGTGCACCTGATCCCCTTGTACTTCGTGAAGCTTCTGGGAAGCAGCAGCAGCTTGCGCGTTAGCTCAGATTACTTGATCCTGGAGATCGGTTGCGTAAGAGCTCGACAGTTCCAAGTTGTGTTCTCGCAAAGCCATCAAGCGATCCTATTCTACGCCCCGGTCCTCCAGGATCTTCTTAGTAGACTCCAGGAGGGCAACTTGATCAGATAGCTCCCTAGTGCAAGCCCGGAGCTGCTCCCGCTCTTGCGATAGTTTCTACAAATCCTCCTCTAGTGCATGGTTCCTCTCGGACCCCAGGTGTTCCCGGAGTTTGTACCCATGCAGGGTATCCTCGACCGCTATTAAGGCGGACAAGTAATGATCGGCTTTCTCTCGAAGGGCCCAGCTAAACTCCAGCTGCAGGAGGCCGACCTCACGAGCCCGGTCGATTTCTGCCTCAGCATCCGCCACCCGCCGCAGGAGATCCTTAGTAACCCCTTTGGCATGCAGCAGGTGGCTCGTGGCCGCACAGTTAGAAGCAACCTGTGGGGCGAATACAGATAGCCAGTAAAAATATGCCGAGATGAAGTGAAGAGAGCACGCGAGATATTTACCGCCAATAAGGATTGATGCAACATGCCCAGGTAGTGGGCTGATCTGGCTACCCGCCACGGTAGAACGGGAGTCCCCTCAGCAGGGGGCTCGGACGGGCCAGGGATGTCACAGGGGTGGGGAACGTCTCCCTCTGAACTTGAAGCACTCGGTGACGCCTCTGTAGGGACTCCCTCTATGCGATAGACTGAGAACTGTCGGTCATTTTCTTTATCGCTGAGGGAGCCTTCCGGTGGGAGCGGGGCAGCCCACGGGGACACCTCCTTGCCGGGAGGAAGGTCGGTCGTAGGGGTTGTGGCATCGGTAACGGGAGGAGAAGTAACAATGACGGGAGACGAGGATCCTGCCCCGACGATCGGAGACTAGGAGGCTACATCCTCGGAGGTAGCCGAGCGCAAGCCTTTCTTCAATCGTTTCAAGGGGTGATCCCGTTGGGATCGCCGTTCTCGCCATTTCTTTCTAGGCACAGGGACGGCAGAAAGCACGTTAGACGGAGAAGATGCCTCTTTTTCCTGGGAAGCCTTCGGAATGGCGGCTGGTGGCCCCCTTTTAATGATTAGGGGCGGCGCCAAGATGTCATCGCCGAGGGGGACCTCCGGCACTACTGGGCCCGTTGACAGTTCTCCCTCCCCTTCACCACCCTCGGAGGGGATTTCTGCGGGGGTCAAAGATACTAACCTGGGGATCAGTGCTTGTTCATTAGCCTGGTCCCACTTTCTTATTCTTCACAAGGGGGAACATGATGTCGCCTGCAGGGTAAAAGGCAGAAGGGCATCAGCAAGTATTAACCGAGCACTGTCCAGGGGCAAAGTAACTCACGTAGGTTGGAGCTGAGGGGGGTAATCCTCGGACTAATCTTCGCCCTATAAAGGAACTCCTCGCACTGCACCAACTGGAGCCCATGGAATTCCATCCCAGCCAAGATACTCTTAGTCCTCTGATATCCCACGTCTTGTTGAAAATCACCCAGGTCAGGGGTAGGGGGCAAGTTCTCCGTCCAATGGATGTCGCTGAAAGGACGTTCAGGAAGTCGAATGTAGAAAAATCTTTCCTTCCACCCCTTGTGGGAGGAGGGAAGACCCCCCAGAAATCTATGACCACCACGAGCAGTGAAGCCAAATGCCCTGTGAGATCCAACAGGGACAAAAAAGAAATGGAAAAATCGGGGGGTTAGAGGAATGTCAAAAAGTTTGAAGAGAACGAGAGCCCCGCTCATCTGGGCGAAAGCATTCGGGGCCAGCTGTTGGAGCGGAATGCGAAAATAATGTGCAACATTCATAAAATAGGGGTGGACATGGAAACGAAGCCCTAGTTCCAGTTGCCCCAGGAAAAAGGTGTAAAAATCCTCGCCGGTGGTTACCGGCAGTTGACTTACGGTGGGGACCCTTACCTCCCAATCCGCCGGAATGCCATATTTTTGACAGGTAGCCTGGAGGGAATCCGACTTAACCTTGGAGGAGATGGTCTCATACCATTCGGGATGAAATCCCAAGTCCCTCAAAGAGCCTTCATCAGCGCCTGAAGATTTCTTTACCCTCTCCATCGGATCCAGGGGGAAGGAATGAGGGGCGGACAGAGCAGAGGAGAAAGTACCCCATCGGAAGAACGCTAACGAGAAGGACAAGTCAGTAAGGAGAACTCTTGACGGCAGCTAGGGTAAGGTTGCCGCAGGGCGTTGTTGCACCCACTTTTATAGGGATACGACACCTCCCTCAAAGCAATCGAGGACCAGCATGTTGAGGGTATTAATAGGCTGTCTAGGGGATCGGCTAGCCTTCAATCGCCATCGCTTCGTATGGCCCACAGTGCGCCACAATGCGAGGGAAAAGACACGTGGCGCCGTTGCATGCATTAGGCAATTGCGTCACCTTGGTTGCCGCAAAGCTCGCAGGAGTAAGAGACACATTCAAAAAATCAGCCCGGGTCGAGAGACTTGTGGGATATGTCCGAAGGCCCGGGGAAAAAAAAAGACAGGGCCTAGCTTCTCCATCATCACTATAGTCTGATCAGCCAGCCACACTTCCTTCGATCAGACTTGAAGGAAGGGACTTGTGATAGGGTTGAATAAGCCCGTGGCGGGGCACGTGAGATGAAGAAGCTAAAGGACGAGACACTTCGAATCGGAAAAACTCTTTCGCTCGGGCCACGAGATCTTCCTGAGAGATCCGCCTAGAACAGTCGGCCAGAAGACCCCCCCGGACTCGCCCCGAGAGATTGGGTCCCAAGAACAGGATGGGGTTGAATGAGCCCTGGCCGGGACGAAGGATGAAGAGCTGCCCGACACAACAACGGTAGGTCGCGATCCCCCGGGTCTTGGGAAATCCCCGAGGGCGACGCGCCAGAAGGGCAGCTGAAGATCCTTCTCGGGGGCACCCCGAGAGGTTAGGTCCCGAGAGCACATCGGGAGCTGTGATGCATGAAAACCCTGAGCTCTCCTCGGGGGGTGGAGTCCCCGCAATAACCGGCCTCAATCACTGACCCCTCCCTCGAGGTACGGGTAAGCACCCCCGTCATGAAATGTCTTCACGACCCCTGAATCTCGAAATGGGCAGAAGCCGATAACGACGCGAACCGTTTCAAAGGATATCCCATAACCACCGAAAGAGGAGGGGGACGTGGCTTATGTATCGAAGATGTGGCACCAATCGAGGGTCACGTCTATCCTGTCGTCATCGGTATAAAAGGTAGACTAACCCCTCCGATAAAGGGATTACGATCTCTCATTTTACATACTGTCTTTCTTTCTCACTGCTTTTACTCTTCGGATGACCTACTAACTTGAGCGTCGGAGTGGACTCCGCCGGACCCCTGCCGGCGTGTTCCCTAACGCTTGTGTTAACTTCGCAGGACCCCAAGTTCCTCCTCGGTGTAGTAACTTCCATGTGAGCCGAGCCTCAGTGACCGACCATCGTCGACGACTCCTTCCGGAACAATTAGCAAGCGCAAGCGGAAATCTAATAAACAAATGAAAACAATACTAACACAACCTGATTTACGTGGTTCGGAGATGATGCTCCTACTCCACGGCAGCCCGTAAGGTGGGTGATTCTTAATCCTTCGGCGGATGACTCTCCGAAGTACCTCCGGCTAGATCTCGTAGCTCTTTGTGGGTGGAGAAGCCTCTCCACAACCTCTGGACACTATCTGAGCAAAGAAGACTACTAATAAGCTTTTACCAAGCAAGTTTCTCCAAGAAAGAAAAGCTTGAAACAAGCTCCTTTAAATAGAGCTCGAGCCTGAAATGACCGCTACCAGTCGACTGCCCCTAGGGCAGTCGACTGGTCCCACTCAGATTCGAACGTTACAAGCCCAACGTTCGAATCACAAGGCATTACCAGTCGACTGCCCCTGGGGCAGTCGACTGGTCCTTCCTTAAGCCTAGGGTTACCCTTTCCGAGTACATTTCTCTCCGCATTCGAACCCTCCCGGCTTAGTTCCCGAGTACAAACACTCACACTTGGACCCTCACGACCTGGTTGACTATTCAATCAGTAGTCTCGATCTGTTGCCTTGACACCCTCTTCATCTTCGGCTCCCGTCCCTCGGATGCGCACGCAAGCCCTCGGCTTGCCTCCATGCCACCCTTCACGCATGCCTCGAAGTCCGCATCCCTTGGCTCATCGTCTCTGCTCTAGCAACCTTGATCTGTCGCCTTTAAGCCCTCTTCGACTTTGGCCCTCGTCCCTCGGATACGCACACAAGTCGCGACTTGCCTCCATACTATCCTTCACGTACGCCTCGAAGTCCGCTTCCCCGACCCATCATCTCTGCTTTGTCCATGGTCCCTCGGATGCGCACACAAGCCCATGGCTTGCCTCCATGCCACCCTTCACCTGAAGACATCCAACCAAGTTTGTGTGTACCTGCAAACCTGCACACTCACATACACATATTAGTCCAACAACAAACCCTTACTTACTCATATTAACACACACATCAAAACGTATGATCCTCCAGATCATACTTGGGTCGATTGCCCCAACAATTATCCCTAATGTACTTGTGAGATGCTGGCTTCGAAGTCTATAGGAGCATGCAAACTAGAGGTAAGTCCTATACTAAGTTCATAATGAAGAAATTCTTAGTTTCAAAGGGGGTAAGTTTTAGAAAACTAAGTCAAAAAATAAGTAAAACTTTTAAGAAAAACATGATTTTAAAAATATGAATTTTTGAAAAGTAGTTGAATAAGATAAGTTTTGAAAAATAGCAACAGATAATGATTATGTAAAAAATAATAAATAAATAAACATATTCTATTGAGCACAATTAAAAAAGCAAGACAAGTCGATAGAAGTCAATCATAGTCAATCATGTCAAACAAGAAGATAGGTCAACAATCAAGTCAAGTCCAAATCCACCCATAGTTAAAATACAAATCAAGATTATGAAGAAGATGAGCTTGGATGCCACGATCGAAGCATAGCCATCAGTTCTACGTGGCGGGCCTGATCTACCTATAGTCTCTCCGCGTGTCAAGCCCAATCTGCATCCATCCTCTCCACATGATGGGCCTCCATCTCCTCCCGAAGACTATGAACCTCTTGCTCAGGTCGGGTAAAACGCTGGTCCGTAGTCAAAGGAGGAGGAGATGGCGGTATATGCTCTAGCTCCGCCTCGAACTCGGCAGCGAAGTCCTCATCCTTGTCGTCCTTCGGATCATCTTGTACTGGAGCTCCCTGTCATCTCCAAGAGATGATCCCAGTGGCCGAGACATCTATCGCTGCTAAAGGGAAGTTCCTAATTTCTACTTCATCGAACTCAGTCATCCTGATAACCTCGCCAGCGGCAATATCATGTCCGTAGGAATGGAAGAGTGTGGTCAAGATATGACAATAAGGTATCCGAACTCTCGAACGGGTAGAGACACTAGACGCGTAGATGATCATCTAGAAAATATGAAGTCCAATGTCTATATTGAGACGGTGAATCATGACATAAAGTAGGAAGAAGAGGAATGGTCTCATAACTGCTACATCTTGAGAAGCCAATGGTAGAATGCAGCGGACCAAAACTCGATAGAGTGCGTAATCCTGAATACGCAGGTCGAGGGATCAGAAGTTAACCACTATAGGATCTCTCTCACTCCCGAAAAAATAGGTGTAAAATGTATCAAGGGTGATATAAGAGTAAGAAGCAGGAAAGGAAAAGTCCTTAGGAGGGTAGTGTTGGATCGAGGAAAATGATAGGGGGGGTGAATATAGTTAAAAACTTTTCGGACTTAAGAAAGAGCAAATACGCAGCGGAAAGAAAATAGAGTACGCAAGAACACAAGTCAATTTTTTACTTGGTTCGAAGTCACGGTCGGCTCCTACTCCAAGGCCCACGGTCCTTGATCATTTACTTTGGGCAATATTATAATCACAATAAAGATTTACAAGTTATGTACAAGATTATATCAGGAAATTGAAATTGCTACACTTTTCGTTATCGACGCCCGAGGTGGATCGTATTTCGGAGCAGAGGGTCGTCGTCGGCGCTGGGATCTCGAAGTCGGAGTTTGCCGGGGTAGCGCTTGAACAAAAAGTTTTGGAGCGTTGAGAAAAAGTGATGTTGAAGCCTTGGGGTCGAGCCCCTTTTATAGTGCTCATATGGGCGCTTGTGATGTTGGGGGCGCCTGACACATGCCCTTCGATCTGCGAATCCTTATTCGCGGGCTCGGTCAGCGCTTATCCACCCCCACTTGGGCACCTGAGTTGATGGGGGTGTCATGACCTCACGGGTACCTGATCTGGCTTGGTCCAGAGGCTTCGCAGCTATGTTTTGGGTTTTGCCTTCACTCTTGGGCGCTCGTATCCATACGGGCGCCTGTCTCCATTCGGGCGCCTAGGCCCAGTGAAGCACCTTCCTTACAGACGACCAGTCCTTCGATCCTGCAATTAAGGTTAGTCCCAAAAACATAATAAGCATTAGTTACAGTCGTAGCTGTCTTAGTTCTGACTTCGGGTCTCCCAAATGGAACCCTAGGTCGAACCGACGCCTACTGTTCCCTCAATGGGGAACGCATCCTCACCTACTCCTCTCAGGAGAGTTTACCTTTTGCCAACTGGCTCCTCCGGTTGGACTTTTGCCCGATCCCCCTGACCAGGTCTTCGTGCCCAACTTCCGATCAGGTCTTCTTGCCCAACATCCGGTCAGGTCTTCGGTGCCTAGCCCCTTGCCAGGACTTTGTGCCCAGTCCTCGACCAGGACTTCTTGCCCAGTCCTTGACTAGGACTTCTTTGCCCAGCCCTTTGCCAGGACTTCTTGCCTAGTGTACCTAGGACTTCTTCCTGCATTATCAAAACCCAGGTTTGACTTAGGTGCTGCCTGCACCAAGAATCTCCCCCTTTTTGATTTATGACAACCCGGTTCAAAAAGTTAAGTTAAACAAATAGGTAAAGTAACAGATTTAATTTCCTCCCCTTGGATGAAATCTCCCCCTGAGTTTTTCAAAAATGCGTGAGGTTTTTGAAAACATTTCTAAGTCTTTGTTTATAGAATGAAAAGATTTTTTAGGTTTTCAATACTTAGAAAATTTTCAAAAAGGGATTTTCAAGTTAGAAATTTTTTTCAAAATATTCTTGAGTTGAGCACTTAGAAAATTTTTCAAAACATTTTTGCACTTAGAAAATTTTCAAAACATTTTTGCACTTAGAAAATTTTCAAAATTATTTTTGCACTTAGAAAGTTTTCCAAAATAATTTTGAATTACTTTACTTTTTGAAAAAAAAGAGATAAAAGTTTTTGAAAAAAAATTTAATTTGGAAAAATTTAAATTTTAAAAACTTCTTTTCTCTCCTTTTCAAATCTCTCCCCCTTTGCCATATATCAAAAAAAATATAGCAAAAAATGAGTAAATAAAAGTAAGGTACTACATTGAACCAATTCTAAGCATATACTGGACCAAATCAATTCGAATTCTTCTCTTTCGGGTCCTGTCTAACCCAATTATCTACTTACTAGCTATTATAAGCAGTAGCTTTCGCTAGGGCTAGTCAAGTTAGGTAATCTGATCAAGTTAGATTTTCTAAGCTTGACACTTAACCTGATTACTGTTTAATTAGTATTTATTGCCCCAATTACTGCAGATGCACTGACTTAAAGCATCTTGAATCAAGGCATAGACCTAAGCATCTCAACCTAGTCTAGGTTATCAATCAAAAGTACCCTGAGGTGCTTGTGAGATGCTGGCTGCTAGATCTATAGGTGCATGCAGTTCTAGGGTTAGGGCCTAAGCTAAGTCTATTTGCGAAAAAACCTAGTTTTGAATGGGGTAAGTTTAAAAAAAACTAAGTCGGAAAATCATTTTAAATTTTTTAAAAAAGTGATTTTTCAAATTAAATAAGAAATAAAACAGTTTTTGAACAGAAACATAACTAGAGCAGTCCTATTCTACTAAGCATAACCCTAACTGCCTTCTTAGTGAGCTGAACTCAGACTCAGGTAAGGGTTTGGTGAAGATATCAGCTAAGTTTGACTTTGAGTCTACATACTTAAGGACTATTTCACCCCTAGCTACATGATCTCTTACGAAGTGATGTTTAACCTCTATATGTTAGTTCTAGAGTGTTGGATTGGGTTCTTAGTTAAATTAATTGAGCTTATGTTATCAATGTAGACTTGGATTTGGGTGTAATCAAGCTGGAAGTCCTTAAGAGTATGCATCATCCATAAGAGTTGTGCTACACACTTTCCTAAAGCAACATATTCAACTTCGGTTGTAGATAGAGCTACGCAGTGTTGCTTTATACTGCACTAACTGACTAGACTATCTCCTAAAAGTTGGCAGCTTCCACTTGTACTTTTTCTGTCTAGTTTGCATCCAGCATAGTCAGAATCAGAGTATCCTAACAGGTCAAAAGTTGAGGTCCTAGGATACCAAATCCCTACATTTAGGGTGCCCTTAATGTATCTAAGTATTCTTTTTAGGGCTGCTAAGTGTGTTTCCTTAGCACAAGTTTGGTATCTAGCACACATTCCTACAGCGAAAAGGATATCAGGTTTGCTAGCTGTAAGGTAAAGTAGACTTCCAATCATAGTTTAAGGTCTACAGGTTTACCTTTAGGGTCACTATCTATTTTTACATTTGTAGCCATAGGGGTACTTATGCTTTTGGAGTTATCCATTTTAAATTTCTTTACTAACTCCTTAGCATATTTGGATTGATGAACATAATTTCCATCCCTAGTTTGCTTAATTTGTAGTCCTAAAAAGAAGTTGAGCTCACCAACTAAGCTCATTTCGAATTCGTTTTCCATTATTTTTACAAATTCTTTTAAGAAATTTGAGTTGGTGGATCCAAAAATTATGTCGTCAACATAGATTTGGGCAATGAAAATGTCTTTTTCTAAGGTTTTAACAAAAATAGTTAAGTCAATTTGTCCTTGGTTAAATTCCTTAGAAATGAGGTAGGTTGATAGACGTTCATACCATGCCCTAGGTGCTTGTTTCAGTCCATAAAGTGTCTTATTAAGCTTGTAAACGTGGTCAGGTTTTTCTAGGTCCTCAAAGCCTGGGGGTTGTCCTACATAGACTTCTTCTTTGATGAACCAATTTAGAAATGCTGACTTAACGTCCATTTGGTAAAACTTAAATCCTTTATGGGCTGCAAAGGCTAACAACATTCTAATAAACTTAAGTCTGGCTCTGGGGCATAGGTTTCGTCATAGTCTTACCCTTCGACTTGACTGAACCCTTTAGCTACTAAGCGAGCTTTATTTCTAACTATTTCCCCTTGGTTATTTAGCTTATTCCTAAACACCCACTTAGTATCAATAATGGATTTGACCTCAAGTTTAGGTACTAGTTCCCAGACTTGGTTCCTCTCAAATTGGGCTAACTCTTCTTACATTGCTATGATCCAATCAGGATCAGGTAAGGCTTCCTCTATATTCTTAGGTTCAATTTTTGAAATCAGTGCGATCTGACTAAGATTTCTATAGGAAGACCTAGTTCTGACTTCTAAGGTTGGATCACCCACAATTTGATCAGTTGGGTGACTGAGTCTGGGTTTCTTGGTTCTTCTAGTACTTGGTTCAGCCTCAGGTCCGGCTGGATGGTTCGGTTCAGTATTTGATTCAATTACTTGGGTTGGTTCAATTGACTCAGTAGTTGGTTCAATAGTCAGTTCATTTAGAGGTTCAACTAGTGGTTCAATTGATGGTTCAATAATTTGTTCATTATCTTCATGATCAATATTTGATGGATT
This sequence comes from Boesenbergia rotunda, assembly GCA_024364735.1. Lineage (NCBI taxonomy): Eukaryota > Viridiplantae > Streptophyta > Magnoliopsida > Zingiberales > Zingiberaceae > Boesenbergia > Boesenbergia rotunda. Next base: position 142,131 of record JAGFNQ010006551.1, on the reverse strand, counting down.
TAGATTTGGATCATCAGATTTTGAATTAGTTTCCTCATCAAATATTAGATTTGTTGTTTATTCAATTTTATTAGATTGTCTATTATAGACCCTATAGGCCCTACTTGTTGTTGAATATCCTAAGAATATTCCAGGGGTTGACTTGGACTGATATTTACCTAGGTAGTCCTTGGTGTTTAGGATATGGACTTTGCACCCAAATACCCTTAGGTAATGTAGGTTTGGGCGTCTATGGTAATATAATTCATAGGGAGTTTTATTATGTCGCTTGTTAATTAGGACCCTATTTTGGATATAGCAAGCCGTACTAATTGCTTCTGCCCAAAATTGGTTAGCTAGGTTGAATTCATTGAGCATAGTCCTAGCGGCTTCCTATAGGGTTCTATTCTTTCTTTCTACTATCCCATTTTGCTGGAGAGTTCTAGGACATGAGAATTCGTGAATATACCCATTTATCTTATAAAATTTCTCAAACCTTTGATTTTCAAACTCTCCCCCATGATCACTCCTAAGTCTTTTGATTTTGGTATCATTTTGATTCTCAATTACCTTACATAGGTCAATGAATAGGTTTAGGGTTTCATCCTTAGTTTTTAGGAACCTTACCCAAGTAAACCTAGAGTAATCATCGATAATGACTAAGCAGTACCAGTTTCCGCTTAGTGACTTGGCTCCATGTGAATCAAATAGGTCAAGGTGCAGGAGCTCAAGTGTGGTTTGAGTTAGGTCTGATTGAACTTGTTTGTGATTAGACCTGGTTTGTTTACCTTGGTTGCATGATTCACATATCATGTTTTCATGGTTCTTAATTTTTGGTATTCCTTTAATTAAACCAAGTTGGGTGATTTTTGAAATTAATCTTAGATTAGTGTGACCTAATCTCCTATGCTAGAGGTTTGATTCTTCTAACTGAGTTAAGAGGCATTTAGGTACTAACGGTAGGTTTATAGTGTAAACGTTATTTTTCCTAGTGCCCTTAGCATTACTTCTGAGTCTTGCAAATTTCTAATCAGGCAGTTAGAGTTGGTAAAGGTAACTACGTAGCCAGTATCACATTATTGACTTATACTAAGCAATTTGAATTTAAAGTTCTCAACCAAGAGTACCTTTTTAATTACAAAATCAGATTTGAGTTCAATGTTACCTGACCCAATGACTTTGAGTGTAGCATTGTTGCCAAATGCTACTGGGCCTAGGTTCTTGAACTTGAGTTTGGTGAATTTCAATTTGTCTCCAGTCATGTGTCTGGAGCATCCGCTATCCAACATCCATTGGTCCAAATCTTTATGTTCCTACACATAAAGAATTTGTTGATTTGGATCCAATTAGAATTAAGGATAGCTTAATTTGATTTTCACAACCTAGTCTGTCTCACCCAATCTAGAGTTATTAATCATGTTAACCTTATGGGTTTTGTGAGACAGGTTTTAATAGAAGTAAAGATTTTATTTTGAAAAACATGATTAATTTTGAAAAGTTGAACTAATTTTAAAACAATTAATTATGCTTTAAATTTATTTTTGAAAAAAATGGTTGAATCTAAGATTAATTGAAATCTGTGTTAGATTCAAATCTGACAATAGTAAAGTGAATTTGGTTTTCAATAATCGGCTTCTAGGTCTTGGCGAGGCACTAGGCCTTCTTTGGCCATAGCCTTATTGGATCATCAACCTTTTCATTGACAAAGCCTTTTATTGAAAATCCATCTTCAAGTTACTCCTTGAAAGATTTTGGTCTAACTAGTTTGGGTCTTGGATCCGTAGCTTCGGCTAGTTCCGCCAAAAACGGCCTCCCTAACGTACTATCATCTCACCTCCACCCAATACTATGTTATTCAAATTTCAGTTAAATCGTTTTAGTCCTTAATCTAACCAATCCTAGGTCTAAGCATGATAAATTGCAGAAATAAATAAACAAGCAAGCATGCAATTTTAAATTAAGAAAAGAATTTATCTAATTATAAAAATTATTTTTAAATTAGCTCCCCTGGACTAAAGCCACAGTAATGATTGGGCAAGATGTGATGTGAATCTTGTCCTTGGGGATCCAATACTGGTCTGGTCCAGCTTGGTTGTTCAGGCAAAGTTTGGGTACCCATGCCTGAACTTTGGGTCTAGATTGGTTCAATATAGCATAGTATGACTGTTGTCTCGACTTGGTTCGATACCCTAACCTGAATCGATTTAGAACGGACTTCTGTTTTCCAAGGATCATGTCAAGACCCTTGGAACCCGAAGTAAATCGTTCTAAAGCTGCTCTAAGGTCCTTGACTTGAGTTTTCAAGGAGGAGTTTTCTTTCTCAAGCTTTTCGACTTGAGTAGAGGTTCCTTTTTGAACCTTCTCGATCAAGGATCTAGAGATCAGGAGTTTTACTTCCTGTCGGAGGGACTCGACTCGGATTTTGACTTTCGCCAAGTTACGAGATAGGTACGCAATTAACTTTGATAATTCAACTTTAGAATAACCACTTACCGTTATTTTGCCGTTCTCCGAAATAGTGAGCCTTCCGTCGTCCGGCTCCGATTCCGATCCGGTGTCGATGTCTTCCGAAGCAGTCAAGGCGAGAAGGTTTGACTGTGGGACCTCTTCTTCTTCTTCGGAGGATGATTTGTCCCACGTGCCTTGAAGAGCCTTCTTTCTTTGAGTGTTCTTGGCTTCCTTTAGATTAGGGCACTCCGATTTGTAGTGTCCCTTCTTGTTGCATTCGTAGCAGGTCACATTTGATTTGGTATTTGACATTGAAGGTTCAGCTGGATCTTCCTTTCTTCGGCTGGCTTTTCTTCTGTTGGTCTAATGCTTCAGCTCCTTGTAGTAGTCCCGGGCTAGCCGAACCAGCTTGGGTCGATCCCCTTCACTATCTTCTGAGTCTGAGTCTGAGTCAGACTCGGGTGCAGGTTGAGGCTTTTTCTTGGCCACCTTTCCTTGCGGTTTACCTACAAGAAAAGCAATACCTTTCTCCGCCAAAGTGCAGTTAGTCTGCTCGTGTAATTCCAATTCTGAAAATAATTCATCTAATTTAATTTTAAAAAGATCCCTAGAAACTTTGTAAGCATCTACCATAGATGCCCACAGAGTATTTCTTGGGAAAGCGTTTAGGGTATACCTGATAAGGTCACGGTTTTCTACCTGGTGACCGATTGTGTGTAGGCCGTTCATCAACTCCTGGATCTTGGCGTGGAGCTGGGCTGCTGACTCGCCTTCGTTCATTTTGATTGTGTACAATTTGTTCAGCAGTAGTTCCCTTTTGCTGATTCTGGTGTCGGAGGTACCTTCGTGCAATTCAATCAGCTTGCTCCAGAGTTCTTTGGCACTGTTGAAGGGACCTACTCGGTTCAGTTCTTCTTTGGTTAATCCGCATTGTAATGTCTGGGTTGCCTTTGCATCAGCCTCGATCTTTTTCTTCAGCGAGGCATCCCATTCTGAGTAATGTTGTGCCACTCCTTGAGCATTCTTGGGGATTTCCAGGCCAGATTGGATAATAATCCACATATCCACCTGAGTTTTCAGGTGAACTTCCATCCGACTCTTCCAGTAGGAGAAGTCTTCTCCACTGAAGAGTGGTGGTTTGGCTGTGCTGAAACCCTCTTGCATGGCCATGAAAATTTTTGAAATAACAAAAACAAAGAAATTCTGTCCCAAGACTTGGTCTTGGATTAGTAGTGCGGGAAAAAATTAATTGAAAAAAATGATCGAGTGGTGTTGCACCAACCTCGATTAATGAGAAAAAATCGAAAAAGAAAAAAAATTAAAATTTTCATAAAATTCGAAAAACTCTCAAATTGGTGGTTGCACCAAATTTGAGCCACTCGCTCTGATACCACTTGTTGGATCGAGGAAAACGATAGAAGGGGGTGAATATCGTTAAAACCTTTTCAGACTTAAGAAAGAGCAAATACGCAGCGGAAAGAAAATAGAGTACGCAAGAACACAAGTCAATTTTTTACTTGGTTCGGAGTCACGGTCGGCTCCTACTCCAAGACTCACGGTCCTTGACCGTTTACTTTGGGCAATACTATAATCGCAATAAAGATTTACATGTTAAGTACAAGATTATATCAGGAAATTGAAATTGCTACACTTTTCGTTACCGACGCCCGAGGTGGATCGTATTTCGGAGCAGAGGGTCGTCATCGGCGCTGGGATCTCGAAGTAGGAGTTTGCCGGGGCGTAGCGCTTGAACAAAAAGCTTTGGAGCGTTGAGAAAAAGTGATGTTGAAGCCTTGGGGTCGAGCCCCTTTTATAGTGCTCATACGGGTGCCTGTGATGTTGGGGGCACCTGACACGTGCCCTTCGATCCGTGAATCCTTATCCGCGGGCTCGGTCATCACTTATCCACCCCCACTTGGGCGCCTGAGCTGATGGGGGAGCCTGTGACCTCACGGGCGCCTAATCTAGCTTGGTCTAGAGGCTTCGCAGCTATGTTTTGGATTTTGCCTTCACTCTTGGGCGCCCGTATCCATACGGGCGCCTGAGCCCATTAGGGCGCCTGTCTCCATTCGGGCGCCTAGGCCCAGTGAAGCACCTTCCTTGCAGACGACCAGTCCTTCGACCCTGCAATTAAGGTTAGTCCCAAAAATATAATAAGCATTAGTTACAGCCGTAGCTGTCTTGGTCATGACTTCGGGTCTCCCAAATGGAACCCTAGGTCGAACCGACGCCTACTGTTCCCTCGACGGGGAACGCGTCCTCACCTACTCTTCTCAGGAGAGTTTATCTTTTGCCAACCGGCTCCTCCAGTTGGACTTTTGCCCGATCCCCCTGACCAGGTCTTCGTACCCAACTTCCGGTCAGGTCTTCTTGCCCAACTTCCGGTCAGGTCTTCGGTGCCCAGCCCCTTGCCGGGACTTCGTGCCCAGTCCTCGACCAGGACTTCTTTGCCCGACTTCCGGTCAGGTCTTCTTGCCCAGTCCTTGACTATGACTTCTTTGCCCAGCCCTTTGCCAGGACTTCTTGCCTAGTGTACCTAGGACTTCTTCTGCACACTCAGTGAACAAGTTAGATCACAATAACATCTTAACTTCTGAACCCTTTGCCATTATCAAAACCCAGGTTTGACTTAGGTGCTGCCTGCACCAACAATCTCCCCCTTTTTGATTTATGGCAACTCGGTTCAAAAAGTTAAGTTAAACAAATAGGTAAAGTAACAGATTTAATTTCCTCCCCTTGGAAGAAATCTCCCCCTAAGTTTTTCAAAAATGCGTGAGGTTTTTGAAAACATTTCTAAGTCGTTATTTATAGAATGAAAAGATTTTTCAGGTTTTCAATACTTAGAAAATTTTCAAAAAGGGATTTTCAAGTTAGAAAATTTTTTCAAAATATTCTTGAGTTGAGCACTTAGAAAATTTTTCAAAACATTTTTGCACTTAGAAAATTTTCAAAACATTTTTGCACTTAGAAAATTTTCAAAACATTTTTGCACTTAGAAAATTTTCCAAAATAATTTTGAATTACATTACTTTTTGAAAAAAAAGAGATAAAAGTTTTGGAAAAAAAATTTAATTTGGAAAAATTTAAATTTTAAAACCTTCTTTTCTCTCCTTTTCCAATCTCTCCCCCTTTGCCATATATAAAAAAAAAATAGCAAAAAATGTGTAAATAAGAGTAAGGTGCTGCATTGAACCAATTCTAAGCATATACTGGCCAAATCAATTCAAATTCTTCTCTTTCAGGTCCTGTCTAACCCAATTATCTACTTACTAGCTGTTATAAGCAGTAGCTTTCGCTAGGGCTAGTCAAGTTAGGTAATCTGATCAAGTTAGATTTTCTAAGCTTGACACTTAACCTGATTACTGTTTAATTGGTATTTATTGCCCTAATTACTGCAAATGCACTGACTTAAAGCATCTTGAATTAAGGCATTAAAGCATCTTGAATCAAGGCATAGACCTAAGCATCTCAACCCTGTCTAGGTTATCAATCAAAAGTACCCTGAGGTGCTTGTGAGATGCTGGTTGCTACATCTATAGGTGCATGCAGTTCTAGGGTTAGGGCCTAAGCTAAGTCCATTTGCGAAAAATCCCTAGTTTTGAAGGGGGTAAGTTTTAAAAAAACTAAGTCGGAAAATCATTTTAAATTTAAAAAAAAAAGTGAATTTCAAATTAAATAAGGAATAAAACAGTTTTTGAACAGAAACATAAGTAGAGCAGTCCTATTCTACTAAATATAACCCTAACTGTCTTCTTAGTGAGCTGAACTCAGACTCAGGTCAGGGTTTGGTGAAGATATTAGCTAAGTTTGACATTGAGTCTACATACTTAAGGACTATTTCACCCCTAGCTACATGATCTCTTACGAAGTGATATTTAACCTTATATGTTTAGTTCTAGAGTGTTGGATTGAGTTCTTAGTTAGATTAATTGAGCTTATGTTATCAATGTAGACTTGGGTTTGGGTGTAATCAAGCTGGAAGTCCTTAAGAGTGTGCATCATCCATAAGAGTTGTGCTACACACTTTCCTAAAGCAACATATTCAGCTTCGGTTGTAGATAGAGCTACGCAGTGTTGCTTTCTACTGCACCGACTGACTAGACTATTTCCTAAAAGTTGGCAGCTTCCACTTGTACTTTTTCTGTCTAGTTTGCATCTAGCATAGTCAGAATCAGAGTATCCTGACAGGTCAAACGTTGAGGTCTTAGGATACCAAATCCCTACATTTAGGGTGCCCTTAATGTATCTAAGTATTCTTTTTAGGGCTGCTAAGTGCGTTTCCTTAGGACATGTTTGGTATCTAGCACACATTCCTACAGTGAAAGGGATATCAAGTCTACTAACTGTAAGGTAAAGTAGACTTCCAATTATACTTCGATATAGTTTAAGGTCTACAGATGTACCTTCAGGGTCACTATCTATTTTTACATTTGTAGCCATAGGGGTACTTATGCTTTTGGAGTTATCCATTTTAAATTTTTTTACTAACTCCTTAGCATATTTGGATTGATGAATATAATTTTTATCCCTAGTTTGCTTAATTTGTAGTCCTAAAAAGAAGTTGAGCTCACCAACTAAGCTCATTTTGAATTCGTTTTCCATTATTTTTACAAATTCTTTTAAGAAATTTGAGTTGGTGGATCTAAAAATTATGTCGTCAACATAGATTTGGGCAATGAAAATGTCTTTTTCTAAGGTTTTAACAAAAAGAGTTGAGTCAATTTGTCCTTGGTTAAATTCCTTAGAAATGAGGTAGGTTGATAGGCCTTCATATCATGCCCTAAGTGCTTGTTTCAGTCCATAAAGTGCCTTATTAAGCTTGTAAACGTAGTCAGGTTTTTCTAGGTCCTCAAAGCCTGGGGGTTGTCCTACATAGACTTCTTCTTTGATGAACCAATTTAGAAATGCTGACTTAACGTCCATTTGGTAAAACTTAAATCCTTTATGGGCTGCAAAGGCTAACAACATTCTAATAGACTCAAGTCTGGCTACTGGGGTATAGGTTTCGTCATAGTCTAACCCTTCGACTTGACTGAACCCTTTAGCTACTAAGCGGGCTTTATTTCTAACTATTTCCCCTTGGTTATTTAGCTTATTCCTAAACACCCACTTAGATCAATAATGGATTTGCCCTCTGGTCTAGGTACTAGTTCCCAGACTTGGTTCCTCTCAAATTGGGCTAACTCTTCTTGCATTGCTATGATCCAATCAGGATCAGGTAAGGCTTTCTCTATAGTCTTAGGTTCAATTTTCGAAATCAGTGCGATCTGACTTAGATTTCTTTAGGAAGACCTAGTTCTGACTTCTAAGGTTGGATCACCCACAATTTGATCAGTTGGGTGACTGAGTCTAGGTTTCTTGGTTCTTCTAGTACTTGGTTCAGCCTCAGGTCTGGCTGGACGGTTCGGTTCAGTATTTGTTCAATTACTTGGGTTGGTTCAATTATTGGTTCAATTAACTCAGTAGTTGGTTCAATAGTCAGTTCATTTAGAGGTTCAACTAGTGGTTCAATTGATGGTTCAATAATTTGTTCATTATCTTCATGATCAATATTTGATGGATTTAGATTTGGATCATCAGTTTTTGAATTAGTTTCCTCTTCAAATATTAGATTTGTTGTTTCTTCAATTTTATTAGATTGTCTATTATAGACCCTATATGCCCTATTTGTTGTTGAATATCCTAAGAATATTCCAGGGGTTGACTTGGACTGATATTTACCTAGGTAGTCCTTGGTGTTTAGGATATGGACTTTGCACCCAAATACCCTTAGGTAATGTAGGTTTGGGCGTCTATGGTAATATAATTCATAGGGAGTTTTATTATGTCGCTTGTTAATTAGGACCCTATTTTGGATATAGCAAGCCGTACTAATTGTTTCTGCCCAAAATTGGTTAGCTAGGTTGAATTCATTGAGCATAGTCCTAGCGGCTTCCTGTAGGGTTCTATTCTTTCTTTCTACTATCCCATTTTGCTGGGGAGTTCTAGGACATGAGAATTCGTGAATATACCCGTTTATCTTACAAAATTCCTCAAACCTTTGATTTTCAAACTCTCCCCCGTGATCACTCCTAAGTCTTTTGATTTTGGTATCATTTTGATTCTCAATTACCTTACATAGGTCAATGAATAGGTTTAGGGTTTCATCCTTAGTTTTTAGGAACCTTACCCAAGTAAACCTAGAGTAATCATTGATAATGACTAAGCAGCACCAGTTTCCGCTTAGTGACTTGGCTCCATGTGAATCAAATAGGTCAAGGTGCAGGAGCTCAAGTGTGGTTTGAGTTAGGTCTGATTGAACTTGTTTGTGATTAGATCTGGTTTGTTTACCTTGGTTGCATGACTCATCCCACGTAGCTTGAAGCGTATTCTTTCTCCATGATATCTTAGCCTTCTTTATGATGGGACACTTCGATTTGAAGTGACCCTTCTTGTTGCACTCATAATAGGTGATTTCTGTCTTTCTTTTTTGACTCGTGCTTGGTCCAGTTAGATCATCCTTTGACTGAACCAACTTCTTCTTTTTCTGACTTTTGTTCATTTTGAAATAGTTTCGTGCTATCTTGATTATCTCAGTGTAGTGATGTCGTCTTCATCACATTCCGAGTTGGAATCAGACTCGGGTTCTGGTTGCGCCTTTTTCTTCTTCATTTTAGCTATAAATTTACCTGTAACAAAGACAATACCTTTCTCAACTTGTGGAGTATTAGTCTGTTTATGTAATTTAAGTTCTGAAAATAATTCATCTATGTAATTTTAGAAAGATCCCTCGAAACCTTGTAAGCATCTACCATAGATGCCCACAAAGTGTTTCTTGAGAAAGAATTTAAGGCATACCTTATCAAGTCTCGGTTCTCTACCTTATGGTCGATGGCGTGAAGACCGTTCATTAGCTCCTGGATCTGTGCGTGAAGTTGTGCAGCAGTTTCAACTTCTTGCATCTTTATGTTGTAGAGCTTGTTCAGAAGCAGATCTCGCTTGCTAATCTTGGTATTCGAAGTCCCTTCGTGAATCACAATTAGTTTGTTCCAGAGCTCCTTTGCACTGTTGAAGGGGCCGGCGTGGCAGTGCTGTATCCTTCTTGTTGGGCCATAGAGTATGCTGAAAAAAATAGAAATAATAAAACTTGTCCCAAGACTTGATCTTGGATTAGGAGTGTGGTATGAAAATATAAGGAAAAAATCCCAGATGGTGTTGCACCAACTTCGAGAAATGAAAAATTTGCGATCGAAAAGAGAAAACAAAAAAATATCAGAAAAGGCAAGAATACTTTTTCTGATTAAAAATAATAAAAAATTCAAAAAATAACACAACTGGTGGTTTCACCGAGAATGAGCAACCTGCTTTGATACCACTTGTGAGATCGATGTGATCGATAGAGGGGGAAGGGTGAATATCAATACAAAATTTCTTAGATTTTAAAACGTGAGTAAACGCAACGGAAAAAGAACTCAAGTCAAACAATGCTAATAGCATTGTTTTTTACTTGGTTCGGAGTCTGAAATGACTCCTACTCCAAGGCCCACAGTTCTTGACTATTTTCCTTGGGTAATTCTATAATTTGCAAAATGTGTTATAGAATGTGTTAAGTACAGAATAAACTGAAAATTTATATTGACAACACTTGCTAAAAGAAGAAGGGTATTTCGTCGTCGAAGTAGCGTGTTGTCGATCTTGGACAGTTTTGGCACAGCGAACCTAAACACAGAGAGATAGAAACTCGATTGTTATTGCTTGAAGTGATTGTAATTCATTCCAAGACTGAGGGGCGAAAGCCCTTATATATTGGCACTTGGGCGTCCGAGTGCATATAGGGGCGCCTTTACGTCGTCGCTTCGACCACATCGTCATTCGCTCACTCAACCAAACTTTATCCTCTCTTGGGTGTCTGAGTGCTCTGGGTTGCTTGAGTGCTGACGTGCCTCATCCAATCAGCAGTCGACAACTCAGCTTTGTCAAAGCTAAAAATTCCAACTAGGGTGCCCGAGACCTCTCGGGCACCTGTATACTCGGGCGCCTAGGTCCTCTATGTTAGTAGGAGCCCTAGAGTCAATTATGTGATGATTGACTAGGGACTTTTTGTATCATATTCTATCATTAATAAAGGCATATTTGGTTATTATACTTACTTTATATTTGTGCCAAATAACTAAGTATAATAATATCCTTGAGTAGGAGGTTCTTATCTACATTATATCGATTGGTTGAATCGATAGTGAGATAATGTAGAGAACACTACACTAAATCATTCCTAGTCAAGCATTAATATTCAAGGACAATATTAATGCATGAAGACTAGCATGTAGGTCAATTGATGACTTGAGCTCACAAGTCATGGATATGTGATATCAAGTTGACACATGGTATACATTAGAGAATGTGTACTGAATTGACCCGCCATGAGAAAGTTTCATAGATTGTCATATGAGTGTCATAAATTTTCTCATGTGACTATTAGTATGAATAGTCCTTAGACCTGAAGTCACTACGGTTCCCTACATAAGGAGTTGTGTACTTTGGTATCGTCAAACGTCACTTGTAACAGGGTGGACTATAAAGGTGATCACTGGGTATGCAATGAATTATGCGGAGGGATGTGAGTGATGTAGATGGGATCTATCCCTCCCATATGACGGGAGTAATATCTATGGGCTTCTTAATCGAGTAGGACTACTAAAACACATGGTCATGCTCAAATGAGTCAATATGAGATATTGAGCTCATTTGTTTGAGTGAGTCTACTCGGGGATCAAGAAACACAAAGATTGATTGAGGATGACACGGTCTATGCCTTATTGGTCAATCTAGATATCGAGGATAGAAGGACAAGGTCAAACATTATCATAGTCACGGAGGTTAAGTCGGATCTCGACTTTCTTATTACTTGGGTAGCAATGATGCATTGCTAGATGTCACTCATTGCTTATGTGTCTAAAGCGGTTTAGACACATTGCCAACGTCACGAGAACTATTGGGTCACATACTAAGGACACGATACTTCGGGAAATCTGATCGGGAGCTCCAGTTGGGAACTCGGGAGACTTGGCCGGGAGCTCGGGAGAGCTGATCAGGAGCTCGAGTTGGGAACTCGGGAGACTTGGTCGAGAGCTCAGGAGACTTGGTCGGGAGATCGGGAGACTTGGTCGGGAGACATGGTCGGGAGCCCAAGAGGCTTGGTCGGAATTACGAGATATATTAATTCATTAAAGTGTTTAATGAAGGGGATAGGAAAAGTCTCTCTTCATTGAATGAAGAGAAGTTAAAAGAGCTACATAAAAATATGTGCTCTTTATTGACTTTAATAAAGGGAAGCCAAAGAGACACAAACCTCTTCATATTCATAGGATGAATATAAAAGAGGGTCGGGTCACTTTGGATGGATAGAGTCCCTTCCCTTTTTTCTTTTCGTCATCATCTTCCTCCCTAGGTAACTCTTCTACAAAGGCAAGATCACACCGGTGCTTCTTGACCTTCCACTCTCACTCTTTTAACCCTATAGACCTTTTGCTTGGTCAACTCCTTCTCTTTTCCTTTAAATGACTTTTCTTTGCCATGTTTGACCTTTTCCTTACCATAGTCATAGGGCATCCTCGAATATGACATTTTATCAACAATTGCCCTTTTAGAAAGATGTGTTAAACCCGACCTACCATTCCTAAGAGGTTGATTTTTTTGCATTATCCTTGATTCCTTTGATCCCCTAATGAGTCTATCTAGATTTTTCTCCAGTTTATCAAGTTTTGCTTTTAAAACTTGATTTTCCTTTTCCAAATTCCTAGCCTTAGGATCATTTGCCATAACTTGATCATTTCTAAATCTACCTATTTTTCTAGGCATATTTCCCTTTTTCTTAGGGTTTATGCCTTGGTCCTTAGTCCTAGAATTCCTAGATTTATCATGAAACATCTGTTGATGCAGTCTGGCCCTGATTGTTGTTTTGGTGTTGACACCGATTTTAGTTTAGGTTGATTATGATTATGATTATGATGATGATTAAGTCCTGATCAGTGATTAGACACGGGTTGATTGAAATCCTAACCTGGAGGGTTAGGTGTGAGAAATCCCGGTGAGTGAAGCCGGGTCCTGGTGAGTGAAGCCAGGTGTTGGAAATCCCGGTGAGTGAAGCCGGGTCCTGGTGAGTGAAGCCAGGTGTTGAAAAGTCCTAATTCGGAAGAGGTGGGTGAAAAGTCCCAGCTTGGAGGGCTAGGTGAAAAGTCCTAGCTTGGAGGGCTAGGTAAAAAGTCCTAACTTGGAGGGTTAGGTGAAAAGTCCTATCTTGGAGAGTTAGGTGAAAAAGTCCTGGCTTGGAGGGTCAGGTCCTAGCTTGGAGGGCTAGGTTTGGAAAGTCCTAATCCGGAAGAGTTGGGTGAAAAGTCCTAGCTTGGAGGGCTTGGTGAAAAGTCCTAACTTGGAGGGTTAGGTGCAAATTCCCAACTTGGAGGGTTAGGTGAAAAATCCTTAGCTTGGAGGGCTAAGGTGGATGAAATCCTAGCTTGGAGGGCTAGGTTGGAGCCCCTGGATCGGTCTGGTGACCGATCAGGGAGATTGGCACGGTGCTCCTTCGTGGATCGGTCTGGTGATCGATCCAGCGATGACTGATCGGTCAGGTGACCGATCAGGGAGTGTGTGTTTCACTCACTGCACAGCTCCTGATCGGTCTGGTGACCGATCAGGGAGCGAACAGTGAGTTGAGTTCTCTTGCTAATCAGGTCCAGAACGGTCCGGTGACCGATCAGAGACTTAGGTTTTGATTAAAGAATCACTGTTCACTCAAGCCTGATTGGTCTGGTGACCGATCAGGCAGGAGCCTGATTGGTCTGGGGACCAATCAGGAGTGTGCAGAAGACTGTTGGATCGGTCTAGTGACCAATCAGGCTCCTCCCTGATCGGTCTGGGGACCGATCAGGAGCAGAACTTTAATTAAATATGCTGTTAGAAGTTTGTTTTCACTGCCGATTCTCTGCTACTTGCTGATTTCTTTTTGATATGCATTGCTAAGCCTCTGTTGGAGTGTGCAGGTGATAGCAGGTGATTCAAACACTCAAGGAGGGTCAATGGGAGGCTTTCCTTGGAGCAGGTTTGGATCTATTGTGTTTTCAGGTCTCAACGGCATCTGGCGCAACTGGCAACTGACGAAGGCGTGGCTGGCAACTGACGGAGGCTCAGCTGGAGGAGTGTCCAGTGGACTGAGTGCTCAGAGAGGTCAGTGGGTCAGGGTGTGAGTCAGTGGTGCTGATGGAGCTGGCGACGTTGAGCCGGAGCTTAAGAGACAAAGCTGGATGCAGAGGAGATGAGGCGAACAAGACAGAAACTTGGGAAGTTTGGCTGGGCTGTGTTCGTGCTCTCTGTTGCTTTGTGCTTAAGCGATCTTGTTGCATTCCTGTGAGAGCTTTGTGAGTGTTCCTTTTTGTGTGATCTCCTGTACTCAAGTTCTATCATCCGTGAGATCTGTGGAGAGGTTTCTCCACCGAGAAGGAGGCTCTATCTTATCCGGTGTTCATCGGGGCTTGATTTACCGACGATCAAGGGATCGCCCACCTCACGGGCACGCCAAGGAGTAGGGGCAAGTTATCCCGAACCTTGTATATCGAGGTGTTAGCGTCGGTTTGCTTCCCTTTGTGTTTTGCTTGCTGTTCTTTATTTCTGCTTCTGTGTTTTTGTTTCCGCTACTACTAATCTGATCACGCAGAAGTATCAAAGAGCAAGAAATTGTGTCTGGCTATATTCACCCCCCCTCTCTAGCCATCCGGGTACCAACAAGTGGTATCAGAGCTTGGGGCTCTGTTCACGGCTTAACATCCGAGAGTTATCAACAAGATGGCTGGAAGAGAATGAATGAGCACAAACCGACCTCCATTCCTCGACGACACTGATTTTTCATATTGGAAGTCAAGAATGGAGTTTTACTTAAAGACAAACATGAGTTTGTGGTTCGCTGTCAAGGAGGGGTTTTCCCTTCCAATGGATAATGAAGGAAAGGAGATTGAGTTTTCCAAGTGGTCGGCTGAGCAAATCCGGAAGGGTGAAGCAAATGCCAAAGCTGTGGTCACCTTACAATGTGGGATGACCAAAGAGCAATTGATCAAGATTGGTCCCTTCACCTCTGCCAGAGACTTGTGGAACAAACTTCTTGAGCTCCATGAAGGAACTCAAGACACCCGGACAGCCAAGAAGGATCTCCTTCACAGCCAATTCCAGAACTTGACAATGGGAGAAAATGAAACTGTAAGTATGCTTCATTGTTGATTCAAAGAAGTATTGAATGGTCTCCACTCCATTGGTGAAGAGGTAGAAAACTGAGACCTAGTGAGGTATGTCCTTAAATCATTTCCTAGGAATGCCTTGTGGTCATCCATGGTGGATGCTTACAAGGTTTCCAAGGACTTATCTTTTGTTAAGTTAGAGGATTTCTTTTGTGAGATGGAATTACATGAGATCTCTAACCAAAGTCCCAAAGAGAAAGGGATTGCTTTAGTGGCAGGTGACAATAAGAAGAAGGAGGAGAAGAACACTCACTGTCACATGGCATTCATGGCACTAGAGGACTCGAGAGAAGAAAGTGATAACGAATCAAGCTCCTCAACCGCGCCTTCATCATCTTCGAATGATGAAGAGGTAATCTCTCCCGAGTTGGATAAGTGCTATAGAGCTATCGCATGTTTAACCAAATTGTTAAAGAAATCTAAGAATAAGGTTAAGTCATTGAAGTTGGAAGTAAAAGAATTAAAATCCTCTAAGGTTGAGGATATTAATTACTTCCATAATGAATTCCTTGAGAATGAGAATAAGATCTTGAAGGGTGAAATTGAAAATCTCAAGATTGTTCTTGAGAAATTTTCAATAAGCTCCAAAACCCTAGACATGATCTTGAAACTCCCAAAAGGCGGTTTACAACAAGGCCGGTATAGGTTACCGACCTAAAGAACCACCTTTGTGTCATTAATGTCTAGAACACATTTTAGATCATCAAATGTTCCTAGGGTTAAAAAGAAAATGACTAAGGCATGGGTGCCAAGGTCTTTGATTGAAGGTTCTTTAGGTCCCAAAATTTGGGTACCTAAAACCTCTATCTTTGGAATTGTATGAGCATTATTTGAGGGGGAGCATCTATCAACATGGGAGGTTGATATTTGGTGCTCCAAACCCATGACCAAAGGCAAAATTGTCATTCACATGATGGTTATGGAAAATTCGAATTAAATGCTTTGAGCTCCATTGTTTTAGATCTTATGACAATATAATCCCTTGGCTAGTGATTTTTATGGTATTCATGTGTTAAAGTACTTAGTCATGATATAATCTACTTTAGTGTTTAAGTTCTTCCATAATCAAGTATGCCATGATTTTCTTGTATGTGTTAGACAACATGAAGGCATGCTATTGAACAAGTATGGACACATGAATCAGTTAGTGCTAATTCGAAAATCACTATGAAAATCTCACAATACCTGATTAGACAAAGAACATGAGTTTAAGGTCTAGGCTTAAGCTTTTCTTATTATTTTGGAGACGAATCTAGATGAGTATGCTATGACTTTGATGTTTGGATGATTAACATTAATCTATGACATGCCCATTTTGATTAAGAACAGGATGAACACATAGCTTAAATTGATCATGATGTGAAATAAGCATGTTTTGGAATTTTGATCATCCATTGGAATTGACACAAACCTAATTTTGGTTAAGAACAACATGATCACATAGATTATGATACTTTAAGTTCCATGACTTGTTTGATTTCCCACTGATCATGCTTGGAATATACTTATCATGACTTGATACAAATCTGTTTTGAAGTATCCAACTTAGATTTTGGGAACCTGATCATGCTTTGATACAAACATGTTTTGATATTCAATTTCATGCTTAGAAAATACTGATCATGCTCTAACACAAATCATGACATATATTTTGATTAAGGAACCCTTAGAATCAAATGGATTACCTCTATGCTTTGACACAAATCATGATGATTATTTTAGTTTGGGAAATACTTTTTGGTTAAAAGAAACCCTTTAGGATCAATGGGATTGAATCTAATTGAATTAGGGTTTCTGAAATCTCATTTCTGAAACTGTACAGTGAAACAAATTTATTTCTGAAACTGATCAGTTTCAGAAAACATACTGTATCAGACCTGATCGGTCCACCAACCGATCAGGACTCACCCTGATCGGTCTGGTGACCGATCAGGAATCATACTGATCGGTCCGGTGACCGATCAGATCAACACTGATCAGTTGTATCAGACCACTCCTCAGACCAATCCCCCTTCATTAATTTAGATGAAGTATCAATATAACTGAGTAGTAGGATGATGGTTAAGATACTTGGAACAAAACCTAATACTGATTTGATACAAACCTATGTTGGAATGTTCAAATTCTTAAGAAATGGTTTGTTGAGTCATGACTCTTGTTCTTAATGTCGTGTTTCAGAAATTTTTCTGAAATAACGAATCTCAATAGAGTCTACATCCCTATTGTGGAATGAAATTGTTAATGTAGTCTGATCAGGAATGTATCAGAGTTTCAGGAATTTTTCTGAAATTTGATCACTCCCTAGACTAATCAGATATGTTTCTGTATCACGTGATCAACAAACCTGATCGGTCACGGAGACCAATCAGGACTATGTGTCAGATACAGATGCATTCCTTACTTGTCATGTGAAGCATATACGTATTTGACCATGATATACTTCTGTATATGTCTTCACATGAAATTTCGAATGTTAATGCAGTCTCATCTTGAATGAATCAGAATTACAGAAATTTTTCTGAAAATTGATTGTTCATAGATACATCAGAAATTTTTCTGTATCAATCATAAGTCTGATGAAGCTGCATTATTACTTGTCATATGAAACATATACATGCTTGACCATGATATTATTCTGTATATGTTTTCATGTGAAATTCACACTTTTTGGCATATGATGCATATACATTGTTGCCATGATACATTTATGGTATATGCCTCTCATATGCGATTCAAAAAGTATCCTTTGATTATTTTGGGTTTGGGGAGAGACCCTTGGTTTAAGGGGGAGGTATGTTTAAACTTAATGACCATACCTTTTTCGATGTTTGACAAAGGGGGAGAGAATGACTGATTAAGTTTATGGTTATTATAGGGGAAGGATCATGATTCCCTTATGAGGATTGAATTGATTGATACCTAAACTTAAATCGGGTTGTCAAACAACAAAAAGGGGGAGATTGTTGATGCAGTCTGGCCCTGATTATTGTTTTGGTGTTGACACCGATTTTAGTTTAGGTTGATTATGATTCTGATTATGATGATGATTAAGTCTTGATCAGTGATTAGGCACGGGTTGATTGAAATCCTAACCTGGAGGGTTAGGTGTGAGAAATCTCGGTGAGTGAAGCCGGGTCCTGGTGAGTGAAGCCAGGTGTTGGAAATGCCGGTGAGTGAAGCCGGGTCCTGGTGAGTGAAGCCAGGTGTTAAAAAGTCCTAATTCGGAAGAGGTGGGTGAAAAGTCCTAGCTTGGAGGGCTAGGTGAAAAGTCCTAGCTTGGAGGGCTAGGTGAAAAGTCCTAACTTGGAGGGTTAGGTGAAAAGTCCCATCTTGGAGAGTTAGGTGAAAAAGTCCTGACTTGGAGGGTCAGGTCCTAGCTTGGAGGGCTAGGTTTGGAAAGTCCTAATCCGGAAGAGTTGGGTGAAAAGTCCTAACTTGGAGGGCTAGGTGAAAAGTCCTAACTTGGAGGGTTAGGTGCAAATTCCCAACTTGGAGGGTTAGGTGAAAAATCCTTAGCTTGGAGGGCTAAGGTGGATGAAATCCTAGCTTGGAGGGCTAGGTTGGAGCCCCTGGATCGGTCTGGTGACCGATCAGGGAGATTGGCACGGTGCTCCTTCATGGATCGGTCTGGTGATCGATCCAGCGATGATTGATCGGTCACCAGACCGATCAGGGAGTGTGTGTTTCACTCACTGCACAGCTCCTGATCGGTCTGGTGACCGATCAGGGAGCGAACAGTGAGTTGAGTTCCCTTGCTAATCAGGTCCAGAACGGTCCGGTGACCGATCAGAGACTTAGGTTTTGATTAAAGAATCACTGTTCACTCAAGCCTGATTGGTCTGGTGACCGATCAGGCAGGAGCCTGATTGGTCTGGGGACCAATCAGGAGTGTGCAGAAGACTGCTGGATCGGTCTGGTGACCGATCAGGCTCCTCCCTGATCGGTCTGGGGACCGATCAGGAGCAGAACTTTAATTCAAATATGCTGTCAGAAGTCTGTTTTCACTGCCGATTCTCTGCTACTTGTTGATTTCTTTTTGATATGCATTGCTAAGCCTCTGTTGGAGTGTGCAGGTGATAGTAGGTGATTCAAACACTCAAGGAGGGTCAATGGGAGGCTTTCCTTGGAGCAGGTTTGGATCTATTGTGTTTTCAGGTCTCAACGGCGTCTGACGCAACTAGCAACTGACGAAGGCGCGGCTGGCAACTGACGGAGGCTCAGCTGGAGGAGTGTCCAGTGGACTGAGTGCTCAGAGAGGTCAGTGGGTCAGGGTGTGAGTCAGTGGTGCTGATGGAGCTGGCGACGTTGAGCCGGAGCTTAAGAGACAAAGCTGGATGCAGAGGAGATGAGGCGAACAAGACAGAAACTTGGGAAGTTTGGCTGGGCTGTGTTCGTGCTCTCTGTTGCTTTGTGCTTAAGCGATCTTGTTGCATTCCTGTGAGAGCTTTGTGAGTGTTCCTTCTTGTGTGATCTCCTGTACTCAAGTTCTATCATCCGTGAGATCTGTGGAGAGGTTTCTCCACCGAGAAGGAGGCTCTATCTTATCCGGTGTTCACCGGGGCTTGATCTGCCGATGATCAAGGGATCGCCCACCTCACGGGCACGCCAAGGAGTAGGGGCAAGTTATCCCCGAACCTTGTATATCGAGGTATTAGTGTCGGTTTGCTTCCCTTTGTGTTTTGCTTGCTGTTCTTTATTTCTGCTTCTGTGTTTTTGTTTCCGCTGCTACTAATCTGATCACGCAGAAGTATCAAAGAGTAAGAAATTGTGTCTGGCTATATTCACCCCCCTCTCTAGCCATCCGGGTACCAACAACATCGAATTTTGAGTATTTTGGCCCGTAAAAGTGTTTCTATTCCTATCATGATATTTGAAACCAAAATTGCATCCAAGCAAGCAATCATTTACATTCCTAGCATTCATACAATCATTTTGAACATAAGTAAAATTAGGGATTACCTCCCTTACCCTTGTAGCTCCCCCTTGATGTGAGCTCCTCTTTTTCTTTTCCTCTTTCTCCTATTTCCTTAGATGCTCCATCTTCTTAAGCTCTTTACTCCTTGGACACTTTGTATGGTAGTGCCCTAGCTCCCCGCATGTGAAGCACCTAATTTTCCTTCTTTTCTCCTTTTGAGCTTCCTCATTCCTACAACCTATATTAGAATTTAAATGAATAGATTTAGGCTTAGAATTACCTCTTTTTTACTTAGTGGACACTTATCCTTGTAGTGCCCCTTTTTGTTGCAACCAAAGCATATAATATACTCTTTTGATTTGACTTTGGCGGAGATGGGAGCTTTCTCTTGCTCTTGTATAGTTAAGGGTCTCTCTTCCCACTCAACTCTCGATGTTGATACTTCCTCTTCCTCTCTTGATGAGGTGAATGACTCCTCACTTGAATTTTCAACCTCATTTGATGAGCTTGACACTTCTCCTTCATTTTGGTCTTCTTGGACCTTTGAGCTTATTTCTTCGGGTTCTTCTACTAGTCGAGCTTGTGTAGGGTTCTTGTGAAGTTCTTCTAGTTTGCTCCATAACTCATACGCACTTTTATATTCTCCTACACAATTCAACACATTTTTAGGTAAAATATCAATCAAAATATTGATTACCTTTTCGTTTGCCCTAGATTGCTCTTGTTGTTCATCTGTCCAATATCTAGGGTGAAGCCTCTTCCCGTGCTTGTCTCTCGGAATTTCAAAGGGATCTTCAATGGTCATTCTACACTCCCAATCCATTCCTAGCCAATTTTCCATCCTTGCCTTCCAATGGACGAATTCTTTATGATTGTAGGATGGTGGTGTGTTGATGTCTTCCCCCAACTTATCTTCTATGTTCTTCTTCCTCTAGAGTGTGCTCCCTCGGCGGTTAGTCCGATCAAGAGCGGACCTTCGCTCTGATATCAATTGATAGATTGATGACGCTTGCTAGAGGGGGGGGGGTGAATAGCAATTCTCGAACCCCTTTCTTCCTGCACGGTTAGTTGCACAGCCGAATACACAATAAAAACAAACAAACAAATACTAACCAAAGCTAACACGGAAGATTTACTTGGTATCCACCCCGAACGGGTAACTAATCTAAGAATCCGTCGGTGGATCACGCCTCGGATAACCTCCGGCTAACTCTGTCGCTCATTGTGGGTGGAGAAACCTCGCCACAACACTTCAGACGCTATCTAAGCACAAGAGACTACTAACTCACTTTACCTAAGCGAGTTTCGTCAAGAGATAGTAGTCTGAAACAAGCCCCTTTAAATAGGGAATCTGAAACAGGCGCTACCAGTTGACTGCCCCTGGGGCAGTCGATTGGTCCTAGTCAGATTCGACCGTTGCCGTACAACATTCGAATCTGCCAGTCTGTTCCCGCCGACACCAGTCGACTGCCATTCTGGCAGTCGACTGGTACACACTTAAGCCTAGGGTTTCACTCCCGAGTACATTTCACTCCGCACTCAAACCCTCCCGGCTTAGCCCCTGAGTACAATCACTCATACTTAGACCCTCACAACCCGGTTGACTCTTCACCAGCAGTCTCGACTGTTGCCTTCACGCCCTCTTCATCTTCGGCCCTCATCCCTCGGATGCGCATGCAAACCTCCAGTTTGCCTCCATACCACCCTTCACGTATGCCTCGAAGTCCGCGTCCCTCGGCTCATCGTCCCTGCTATCCAACGGTCCCTCGGATGTGCATGCAAGCCTCCAGCTTGCCTCTATGCCATCCTTCACCTGAAGACATTAACCAAGTTCATGTGTACCTGTACACCTGCACACTTATGTACACATATAAGAACACAATAAACCCTAACTTAACCATATTGCCCACACACATCAAAACCCTGTGATCCTCCAGATCATCTCAGGGCCGATTACCTCAACATATTAGATAGATGAACTTCGTACGAGTTTTTCTTTCGCATGGATCGCTCGAGGGATCTTGTTTCCGCTACGTTTTGTGTTTATGTCGCCGGGAGATCCCAACACTCTGGGGCCCCCTCAAGGCTACTGGTTCAACTTCTTGAGTTGCAAAATAGGTTAGTCTACATGCAATAAACAATATATGAAATATATGCATGTACGACAACCGAAGCTGTCTGATCCTGACTTTGGATTTCAAATGAAATTCTAGGTCGGACCGATGCCTACTGTTCCCTCTTTCGGGGAATGCGTCCTCACTTACTTTACTCTGGAGAAGTTACCTTTTGCCAACTGGCACCTCCAGTTAGACTTTTGCTCAACCTCCGAAGCTCCCGGATCTCCAGACGTTCGTTCCTTGACCCGTCCCTACTTCTATCAGTTGTCCTCGGTCGGCTAAGTCTTCTTCCGATCTTCCGGATCTAGTCTTCGATGCCCAATCCTCGACTAGGTCTTCATATCCAACCCTCTGTCAGGTCTTCAGTGTCCAGTCCTTGGCTAGGACTTCGTGCCCAGTCCTCGACCAGGACTTCGTGCTCAACACTGTAGGTCAAGACTTCGTGCCTAGGTAAACTAGGACTTTCCTGCACTGCAAATACATTAGATCACAAAATATACTTAACTTTGAACCCTTTGCTATTTATTAAAACCAGGTTTGATCTGGTGCTTTCGGCTACAACAGGGATGACTACTCTAGACTTTCAGTTTTATTGTAGCACTAGTTGATGCATATAAGTTATTTATCTCTTACTCTTGATGTTTGTGCTTTGTAGGGATCCTAACTAGATAATAGTGCACATGCGTCGAAATGCTTCCTTCATTCATATCCAGTGCAATTAAGTGGAAGAGGTAATATGGAGAGTCAGGTAAAAGTGATATCCCTTGTCACATGAGTGCTCCTTGGTTATACGTCTCTACATTACACAAATCACTTCTTAACACGAGATTGAGAGAAACTCATGAAACATGAGTATACAATCCCATGTAGAGAATTACTCTCCATTTTGGGGATGTGCCCAAGATGCTTGGTTAAAGGGATACCGCCTATCAAATGAGGCCCCCCAGTCATATGTGTTGGTACCCCGGTTGATTTTGATGTGATCAACCATGTTAAGTTAAGTCCTGTTGTGGTTTTGATCTCTCTATCTAAGTGTACAGGAACATAGGAGTGGAGGAAGTCAAGCGTAACATGTAGTGGATGAGAAAGATTGCACGGGGAAGTGAGCCGACGGGCTCGGTGCATCCGAGGGACGCAGAAGCTGTGAAGGAGTATACCGGTGGAGCGAGAAGGATGTGCGCGATGTTCGAGGGACGAGAAGTCGGAAGGAAGGACGCTCGAGGGGCGAATGGTCGGAGTCGGGTTTTGGTGAGCCTAACTCCGGTTGACCAGAAATCGCCCAAGAAGACTCGCTGGAGATTGGTCAGCGAGCTGCTGACCAAACATGACTCGAGCACCCCTATGCATAGGGGCACCCGGGCTCTCAGGCCTCTTCTTCTTCTTTCCTTTCGATTTAGAAGTAGAAACATCTTGAGCAACGAAAGTCTGTGAACTCTGAAGAGAAAATGCCTCTGCCGCCTCGAGTTCTGTCAAAAGTTCTGCCCACGAATATGAATGCTTGTCCATATTGTAGCTTAGGCGAAACTTCTCAAAACTCACTGGTAGAGATTGGAGGATGAGATCGACCTGGGTTTCCCCATCGATCTGTGCTCCAAGGATTTCCATCTCCTTTAGCCAAGCCATCATTTTGAGGACATGTTCCCTTACGGGCATACCCTCAACCAAGACGGTTGTGGTTAAGTTCTTCATTACCTTCTGCCTAGCGGCTAGATTACTTTGACCGAAGAGTTCATCGAGTTTGAATGTTTTATCACTGGTAATGGAAGAAGCCTGATTTTGATGGCATTCAGTCGTCTCGTCTGCTTCTAACCATTTCCTAAAATATTCAAACTCCTCATCAGTATTAATCTCGCTAGGCTTTTCGGTATAGAACTCGACAAGATCACACTTGGGTTCCTCGGCAGTAGAGACAAAGTTCATATTTAATTCCCAATGTTTATTATTATTAGGGGCATTTATTTGGTTTTCTCTTTGAATTAGGTCAAGTGGGTCTAGATCCATTTCAAAGCACCTGAAAATCATAACAATCACACACTTTATTTTTGAAAATAAATTGACTCCTTAAAACAATAAATTTTCAAAAACAATCAACACCTCAAAACACCGAGAATTTCGCATGCCACGATGGTGTGGACGTATACGAATTCTACATTTGTGAGAGGAGGTTTTATCCATTAATTTTACTATCTTGTCATCCTAACTTTCTGACAAGTAAAATTAATAATTGGTCCTCTTCGGCCCTACAAATAACAACAGTGACTCCGATAGGGAGGATACTATTATTTGTATCTAAGTATTTACCATTACACGACACTAAGAAAAATTATTTCCGATCATGTGCCTTCTGATGGGGAAGTACACACGCTCTTCAATAAATTCCTATAGTCTTTTCTGACCTAGTGATCCATAGAACAAGCCCATCCAATGGGGAGGAAGGCACTCAGAGCCGACGTGCATACTTGTTCGCATCACTTATCAGATTGTAATGGAGGCCATGAGACCTTTAGGGTCCCTCTCCCACTTAGTTATTTACGTTGAGGTTTTTCACATGCACACACACAACAAACACATAAACCAATATAATAGTGCAATGAAAAATCCTAGATTTTTCCAACTATTATGGCCTTGGTCTCCAATGCGCCTCCAGTCGTGTCGTCACATCGTCCACTCCATCCTTTCCATGCGCAAGCCATTATGAAGGAATCCCCGAGCCGAGATGACTAGCTTACTTATTTACATCCATTGATCCTATACTCCAGAAAGGAGTGTACATGTAGTCTAGATCAAAAGTAAATAAAAGCTTGGCTAAACAATTGCCATATTTAATTACAAAAATTAAATAACTTATCTAGCCTTGTCAACCCCGAGGATTCAATTAATATACATCACACATAATCAATCACATACATAACCACAATTTGCCATAATAGTTGGAATCTAGTGCCTATAACACAAAGTTAGCCTACGCACATCCAAATATTATCCAGCAAAAATAATGTACATGATAAAGTGCAGAAAAATAACCGAATCCTAAACACACAAAATCGGAAACACAGCTCTGATACCAATTGTTGGGAGGTATGGCTTGGCGGTTTCCAAGACAACCACGGGGTCGTACCTGAGAGACCTCTCTATATCTATGGATTAAAAATTTAATCCAAATAGAGACCCGTCTCCCTAACGACCGTCTCATCGTCGTGTTAATTAATCTAAGTCATAACTTAGCCAAAATCGAAGTTTATGCCTTGTAACTTTCCGGATTAATTAACCGCGGAAAAGACGACGAATGGATTACGATTTTTGTGTTTGTATTCGGGGTCCATGACATAAATTAATTATCAAATTAATTAAAAATAATTAATTTATGATAATTAATTATCTACATGCAATGATAAACAATAATCAAAGCAATTAACATGACAAAAGTAAAACGGAGCTCGGGAGAGATATACCTCGCCGTTTACCTCGCAGTCTTCTACCTTATGACCCCTCCTGGACGTTATGTGGGCGACGATCTACCAAGACGTGGAGTCACCAAGGCGCGCCAATTAATCCTCCTTCCTAGACTGGCCGAAACCCTTGGAAAGGGTCTAGGGTTGTCTTCTTCCTCCCTTGAACCCGCCGGAGCCCTAACCTCCAATGAGGTTGCCGCCGGCCACCAAGGGATGCGTGATTCTTTTTCTTGTGTGCTTCACCACCGAGAGAAGATGGAGAACAAGAAAAAGAATGAAAGAAGAGTGAATAACCCTAGCCCTAACTCCTTCTTCCTCCCACTTCCTTGCGCCGACAAACTCCTCACCAAGGAGTAGACCGCCGGCGATCCACCTCTTCTCTTTCTCCCCTCGAGCTACCAATCTCTACTGCATCTCCATGGAAACGCCAACCAAGGGTTGAGAAGAGGAGCAAGGAAGATGAAGAAGTAACCAAACCGCCACTCTTCTTTCTCTCAATCACCGCCGACGCCAAGCAATCAAAATTGCATCGCCGGCGAGCCACCTCTTCTCTTCCAACCTACCGCCGAGCTCTCCAAGGAAGAAGAGGAAAAGAGGATGATGAGAAGATGAAGAAAAACAAATTTTCTATCTTCTCCTTGCCTCTTATCACCACCTCTTGCTTGCCTTAGCCGCTGGCCACAAGAGCCCTAAGAGAGAGAAGATGAGAGGAGAGAATTTAGAGAGGCTTTGGTTATTTTTGGATGATTATGACTCCTATGGTGTATTTATAGGGCTAAGATAGGGACCATGAGGAGGAGTTGGTTCTTGGCCCGCTAATGGATCTAAACCCGATCCATTAATGGAGATCCATTCCACTAAAGGATCCCATTGAACTTCCTCACCAACCCCCATATTTTCATATGGGCTCCAAATATTATGAGTCATCCATCTCCCCGTGTTTAAGATATCGAATGCCCAATAATTAATTTAATTTACTGATAATTAAATTAATTATCCTCTAAATCCTTGATTAGTACCACTTAACCTTTTCATCATGTCGGACCATAGTTCACTTGCAAGATTTGACATGACGATCCTTTTGAGCTCACCAAGGGGCATCATCATCCCGACTCACCAGGACACGAATTTCATCAATAATCAACGACACACCATGCAGATAAAATTATTACCCAACTTACCGGGTCTATCGATCTAACAGAATAGATCTCGCCCATTGGTAAATCAAAGTAATAATTAATTAACTACATGTGCCCGTTATTATTTCGGGATTCAGAGATCGTACTCCATAATATAATCCGAAGTCTAATCTAATTTACGAAGTCAGTACTGTAGGTATGGCCTGGCGGTTTCCAAGACAACCACATGGTCGTATCTGAGAGACCTCTCTATGTCCACGGATTAAAAATTAATCTGAATAGAGACCCGTCCCTATAACGACCGATTCGTCGTCGTGTTAATTAGTCCAAGTCACAACTTAGCCAAAATGCTTTGTAACTTTCCGGATTAACTAACCGCGGAAAAGATGACGATTTGGATCACCGATTTTTGTGTTTATCTTTCGGGGTCCAGTTAGCAAATTATTAACTATGATATCAAATCAAAATAATGAACTAACTTACATAAAATGACAAGGCAAAGCGATATAGCACAATTAAGACATGAGTTAATAAAAACGGAGCTCGGGAGAAATATACTTCGTCGTATACCTTGCAGTCTTCTATCTTATGACCCCTCCCCTCCTGGACATCGTGTGGGCGATGAGCTACCAAGACGCGGAGTCACCAAGGCCCTTGAATCAATCCCTTCGCTTCTCCCTTTCTTCGCGCCAACTCCAAACCCTAAGGTTAGGGTTTGGCTCCCGCCGACGTCCCTTAAGGAAGAAGAAGACAAGGTCATGAAGAAGGGTTCTTCTTCTTCACCTCCAACCGAGCCTACCTCCTCTACTTCTCCCCTCCTCGTGGCAGTAAATCCACAAGGGAGAAGAACTCCTCAGGCTTCTCTTTTTCCGGCGACAAACACCAAGAGAACCGCCTCGCCGGTGAGCCACCCTTCTTCCTCCTTGCTTCCGCGCGTCACCAAAAGGAGAAGGAAGCCTCTCCTTTGTCTTGTGAGCGTCCGCAGCCAGGAAAGCCGAAGAAGGGAATGGAAGAAAGCAAGAATTCTCCACCGCCGGCGACCCTCCAACCAACCTTGCGCCGGTGAGCCACTTGCTCTCTCCTTGTCGCGCGCCACCAAGGGATGAATCCGAATTCTCCCTTCTCCGGTGATCGACTACGACCTTGCAGATATAAAGGGATAAATGAGGAGAAGAGGAAGTGATCCTCTTCTTCCTTTTACCGCCGGCGCCCAAGGGTTTAGAGGAGAAGATTAGAGAAAGAGGGAGAGAGGTAGGGGTTTATATATAGGGGTTAGTTATGTTTAATTGGAAAAAATTTCCAATTAAATATGGATTGATTCCAAAAATTTATATAGAATAATCCCTTAATTAATCCAATGATTAATTCCTTTAATTATTCCATCCAAAATTTTATATAGAATAATTTCCATGATTAATTCTTTGATTAATCCAAGATTAATAAAATAATTAATCCTAAATTAATTCCTTAATTAATTCGGCCTTTTATCATGACTCTTATAGGGCTAAGATAGGGACCATGAGAAGGAGTTGGTTCTTGGCCCGCTAATGGACCCAAACCCTATCCATTAATGGAGATCCATTCCACTAAAGGATCCATTATACTTCCTCACCAACCCCTTTATTTTCATATGGGCTCCACCTATTATGAGTCATCCATCTCCCTGTGTTTAAGATATCGTATGCCCGATAATTAATTCAATTTACTGATAATTAAATTAATTATCTTCTGGATCCTTGATTAGTACCACTCAACCTTTTCGACATGCTGGACCATGGTCCACTTGTAAGATTTGACATGACGATCCTTTTGAGCTCACCAAAGGGGCATCATCACCTTGACTCACCAGGACACGGATTCAGTCAATAATCAACAGCACATCATTCTATTAATATTATCTCCCAATTTATCGGGTCTATCGATCTAACTGAATAGATCTCGCCCATTGGTAAATCAAAGATATAATAATTAATAATATATGTCCGTCATTATTTCGGGATTCAGAGATAGTACTCCATAATAGCATCCGAGGTCTAATCCAATTTACTAAGTTAGTACAAAAATTGGATGACCTCTCTTTCGGTCCTACTCAATGTACACAAAGTACACTAGTGTAATCCTATGGTTAGATAAACCACACCTGATTACACTACAACCATCCCGATGGTTTGTCCAACTTCATCTTGGTTGTGAGCTTCTTTCTTATACTTCGGTAAGGAACCTGATAACATGATCTTCTGTGCTACACCATGCACCATGTTATCTACAATGCCAAGTATTAGACGTTTAGTGCACATACTAATATAAACATGCACTGTGTGATTTTCTGATTCGCTTTAAAATGTAGATGTATCCTTAACCAAAAGGCAAAGCTTTTAGTATACATCCTAACAAGTACAAAATTGGATGACCTCTCTTTTGATCCTACTCAATGTACACAAAGTACACTAGTGCAATTCTATGGTTAAGATAAATGACACCTAATTACACTACAACCATCCCGATGGTTTGTCCAACTCCATCTCGGTTGTGAGCCTCTTTCTTATACTTCTGCAAGGAACCTGATAACATGATCTTTTGTGCGACACCATGCACCATGTTATCTACAATGCCAAGTATTAGACATTTTGTGCATATACTAATATAAACATGCATTGTGTGATTTTGCGATTCTCTTTAAAATGTAAATGTATTCTAATAAAAAGCAAGACTTTTAGTATACATCCTAACAATCTCCCACTTATACTCAAAGACTTTGCTGTTTTCAAAATGTCATACATCTGACCTCTAGATCCGTCACAAGCCTAAAGCTCTCACTGCTAAGGCTTTAGTGATATGATCCACCAAGATCATTCTTTGATGCAAACTAGGCAATGACAGCTATTCCTGTTTTGGGTGGTACTTGTGCTCTATGTGTTTACTTGCCTTATGGACTTGTGATTCCTTCGAGTTTGCAACTGCACCATTTTACCCACATCATATGTGATACTACCGAGCAAAATCAGGAATTGCATTGAAGTCCATCTTGAGGTTACTGAACCATGTAGTTATATTGGTTGCCTTGCAGGCTGCCAGAATATTCAGACTCCTCAGTAGGGTCCATTACGTAGTCGCTGCGTAACACTCTACTATACAATGGTTCTACCTCCTAAAAGTGAACACAAAACCCAAGGAATATTTATATATGCCCCTATCTAGATTGGAATTCTATATCCATATAACCTACAGAAATTGGTCTGCCCGGTAAATTAGCATACAGTCCTTAGTCCTTCTCAGACACTAATACATGCTTTTACCGTATTCTAATTTACTTGACCTAGGTTACTCCGATATCTGTTACCCATGCCCACGACATAACAGATATCTGGGCTCATTTCTAGTATACAAGAGACTTCCTTTAGCCGATCCTAGAGGAACCGTCATTACCTACTCTATCACCTTTGATAATCTAAACATATCTCTTAGATAGAGTAGCTCCAAAATGGAAAAGTACAAAACTTCCTTTTGGAGGTATCCATGCTAGAATGAGCTAGGACAATGTTTTATATGAAGCTTGTGATAAGCACATCATCCTTGTCTGGAGATCCCTTAGATCTTTGATCCCCAAGGATGTGTCTCACTTTTCTCAAGTCTTTCATAATTGTGCGGACAACCATACCCTTACGTCTGGCAATATTTCGTCATTGTTGCAACTAACAAAATATTATCTACGCATAGTACAATAATACCACTTCATTTCTGTCACACAACATCATCCGTCCTTTGAACAAATCCATATAACCGGATTTATCTCTTCAAATTGGACGATCCTTGTCATAGGTTTTAGGGATCCAACTCATGTTCACTTAGGACCCAGTCCATAGACTCTCCAAGAACATGAGATCTTCTAGGTTGAGCAACAACCCTCCCACTACGACAAGGTACTCTTTGTATATCTTTAGTGACACGAGGTGCAATGTCTTGTGGTATTAACCTCTTGTACTGTTGGTACTAAGATTGGAATGTCCCTCTATTTAATTTACTCAGAGTTACTCTACATCTGGATTTGTGGTTTATTACATAGTCCTCTTTCTAAGAATCAGTCATTCGTCCTAACGAATGTCCTCTGATCCTTAGGACTATTAAACCACCTTATTGTTCCCTTAGGATATCCTACGAATATATGCACTAGATTCCAACTTGTCGGTGTCTCTTTACTACTCATAATCTGAACATGACTTAGACTAAGCCTTTGCTTAGTCCACATTTCTATGGTCTTAAGAGACTACTAATATAGACAGAATCAAGCATACAAACCTTCGTATCCAGGACATACCCCTTTGAACAAACTTGACTAATCTTGGAGAGGCTTATCATCTTCTTAGCCTAATAGCTTAAGAGACCTTCTTCCTTCCATACATTGCACCATACTATTGGGGCACATCAGGTGCAATGAAGTAATTCCTACAATCATTCCTAGAGGTATTAATCCCTTGTTTATAAAATAAATAAGGTAATTAAAGGTACCTCTATTCTGAATAGACTAAGGGTCTATACTAATTCCTATATGTTTTTGGCTCTATGCCCCCAGGCTTAGAACAAGCCTATTTGGTTCTGTTACTTCCCTAGTAGGAGTCAAAAGGATCCTAAGGAAGACAAGTCTTCCTTTAACCAATCAACCCTAAGGCCTTTTGGTTGATTACATTTGAATCCCACTAGAGTTTAACAAAACCAACTTTAGAGACAAAACATATGTTTGGTTTCACTTGGAAGGAACCTTTCTCTTTCATTAGTTAAGATGATAAACTATTAATTGCATCATGGGATCCTTTTGGTTTCATATACTAATTGTCTGTCTATGTACTTTAATAGACATTCCTTCTATTCCACTTTTAACAAATAAAAGCAATAGAAAATATCTTTATTCCAGAAACTGAACAAGGTTCTCTCCAAAAAAAAAATTAAGTACATAAAGACGATCTATAAAACCAAAACTATATCAACCTATGTTAAATACATAAATGAAATAGTGAAAACTCCCACTGCAAAAAGTCCTCTCCATAGCCATCTATGTAGTCAGTAATATCCTCCTCAGCTAGCCGTCGGGTTTCCTGGAACCCCTGCACAAAAATGCAGACATGATTAGTGGCATCCGTATCTACCCACTAGGTACCGGCAGATATCACTGCTAAACATGTTACAACAACACAAGAAGAAAATATACCTCCAGTACTACTCTGACGGCGAGGACAATCTGTCTTCCAATGTCCTGACTGCTTGCATACAAAGCACTTGCCTTTCGACTTCTTTATGCATCCCTGAGGTCCCTGTAATCCTGCTGCTTTCTTTGCCTCAGAATGGTTCTTCTTCTTTCCTTTCGGTTTAGAAGTAGGAACTTCTTGAGCAATGCAAGTCTGTGAACTCTGAAGAGAAACCACCTCTGCTGCCTCGAGTTCTATCAGAAGTTCTGCCCACGAATATGAACGCTTGTCCATATTGTAGCTTAGGCGAAACTTCTGAAAACTCCCTGGTAGAGATTGGAGGATAAGATCGACCTGGGTTTCCCCATCAATCTGAGCTCCAAGAATTTCTATCTCCTTCAGCCAAGCCATCATCTTGAGGACATGTTCCTCACGGGCATCCCTTCAACCAAGATGGTAGTGGTCAAGTTCTTCATTACCGTCTGCCTAGCGGCTCGATTATTTTGACCAAAGAGTTCATCGAGTTTGGATATTTTTTCAATGGTAACAGAAGAAGCCTGATTTTGAGGACCTTCGGTCGTCTCGTCTGCTTCTAGCCATTTCCTAAAATATTCAAACTCATCTTCGGTATTAATCTCGTTAGGCTTTTCGATACAGAACTCGGCAAGATCACACTTAGGTTCCTCGGTAGTTAAAACAAAATCCATATTCAATTCCCAATCCATTTTATCACTAGGGGCATTTAATTGGATTTTTCTTTGAATTAGGTCTTGTGGGTCTAGATCCATTTTAAAACACCTGAGAATCATAACAATCACACACTTTAGATTTATGAAATAAATTGACACCTCAAAACAATTTATTTCAAAAATCTACCAACACCTCAAACACCGAGAATTTCATATGCCACGATGGTGTGGACGTATACGAACTCTACATTCGTGAGAGGAGGTTTTACCCATCAATTTTACTATCTTGTCATCCTAACCTTTTGACAAGTAAAATTAATAGTTGGTCCTCTTTGGCCCTACAAATAATAGCATTGGCTCCGATGGGGAGGATACTTATTATTTGTATCTAAGTGTTTATCACCACACGACACCAAGAAAAATTATTTCTGATTATGTGTCTTCCGATGGGGAAGTACACACGCACATCAATAATTTCCTATAGTCTTTTCTGACCTAGTGATCCGCAGAACAAGCCCATCCGATGGGGAGGAAGGCACTTAGAGCCGACGCGCAGACTTGTTCGCATCACTTGTCAGATTGTAGTGGAGGCCATGGGACCCTTAGGGTCCCTCTCCCACTTAGTTGTTTGCGTTGAGGTTTTTACATGCAATCATACAACAAGCACACACAAACCAAAATAATAGAACAATGAAAAATCCTAGATTTTTCCAACTATTATGGCCTTGGTCTTCCAATGTGCCTCTAGTCGTGTCGTCACCTCGTCTACTCTATCCTATCCATGCGCAAGCCACCATGAAGGAGTCTCCGAGCCGAGATAACTAGCTAACTAATTTACATCCATTGATCCTTAACTCCACGAAGGAGTGTACATGTCATCTAGATCAACAGTAAATAGAAAGCTTGGCTAAACAAGTACCATATTTAATTACAAAAATTAAATAGCTTATCTAGCCTCGTCAACCCCGAGGATTCAAATAATTTACATCACACAATCAATCACATACACACAATATAATTTGTCATAATAGTTGGAATCTAGTGCCTGCAACACAAAGTTAGCCTATGCACATCCAAAATATCATTCAGCAAAATAATGTACATGATAATGTGCAGGAAAAATAACCGAATCCTAAATACACAAAATCGGAAACACAGCTCTGATACCAATTGTAGGTATGGCTTGGTGGTTTCCAAGACAACCACGTGGTCGTATCTGAGAGACGTCACTATGTCCATGGATTAAAAATTAATCCGAATAGAGACCCGTCTCTATAACGACCGATTCATCGTCGTGTTAATTAGTCCAAGTCACAACTTAGCCAAAAGGCTTTGTAACTTTCTGGATTAACTAACCACAGAAAAGACGACGATTTGGATCGCTGGTTTATGTGTTTATCTTTCGGTGTCCAGTTAGCAAATTATTAACTATGATATCAAATCAAAATAATGAACTAACTTACATAAAATGACACGGCAAAGCGATATAGCACAATTAAGACATGCGTTAATAAAAATGGAGCTCGGGAGAAATATACCTCGCCATTTACCTCGCAGTCTTCTATCTTATGACCCTCCCCTCATGGACGTCGTGTGGGCGATGAGCTACCAAGATGCGGAGTCACCAAGGCCCTTGAATTAATCCCTTCTCTTCTCCCTTTCTTTGCGCCAACTCCAAACCCTAAGGTTAGGGTTTGGCTCCCGCCGACGTCCCTTAAGGAAGAAGAAGACAAGGTCAAGAAGAAGGGTTCTTCTTCTTCACCTCCAACCGAGCCTACCTCCTCTACTTCTCCCCTCCTCGCGGCAGCAAATCCACAAGGGAGAAGAACTCCTCAGGCTTCTCTTTTTTCGGCGACAAACACCAAGAGAACCGCCTCGCCGGTGAGCCACCCTTCTTCCTCCTTGCTTCCGCGCGTCACCAAAAGGAGAAGGAAGCCTCTCCTTTGTCCCGTGAAAATCCGCAGCAGGGAAAGCCGAAGAAGGGAATGGAAGAAAGCAAGAACTCTCCACCGCCGGCGACCCTCCAACCAACCTTGCGCCGGTGAGCCACTTGCTCTCTTCTTGTCGCGCGCCACCAAGGGATGAATCCGAATTCTCCCTTCTTCGATGATCGACTACGACCTTGCGAATGCAAAGAGATCAATGAGGAGAAGTGGAAGTGATCCTCTTCTTCCTTTTACTGCCGGCGCCCAAGGGTTGAGAGGAGAAGATTAGAGAAAGAGGGAAGAGGTAGGGGTTTATATATAGGGGTTAGTTATGTTTAATTGGAAAAAATTTCCAATTAAATATGGATTGATTCCAAAAATTTATATAGAATAATCCCTTAATTAATCCAATGATTAATTCCTTTAATTATTTCATCCAAAATTTTATATAGAATAATTTCCATGCTTAATTCTTTGATTAATCCGAGATTAATAAATTAATTAATCCCAAATTAATTCCTTAATTAATCCTTGATTAATTCCTTTAATTAATCTGAGATTAATCCCAAATTAATTCCTTAATTAATCTGGCCTTTTATCATGACTCTTATGGGGCTTTATTGGGCTAAGATAGGGACCATGAGGAGGAGTTGGTTCTTGGCCCGCTAATGGATCTAACTCCGATCCATTAATGGAGATCCATTCCACTAAAGGATCCCATTGTACTTCCTCACCAACCCCCATATTTTCATATGGGCTCCACCTATTACGAGTCATCCATCTCTCCGTGTTTAAGATATCGTATGCCGGATAATTAATTCAATTTACTGATAATTAAATTAATTATCTTCTTGATCCTTGATTAGTACCACTCAACCATTTCGACATGCCGGACCATGGTCCACTTGCAAGATTTGACATGACGATCCTTTTGAGCTCACCAAGGGGGCATCATCACCCTGACTCACCAGGACACGGATTCCGTCAATAATCAATAGCACATCATACTATTAATATTATCTCCCAATTTACCGGGTCTTTCGATCTAATAGAATAGATCTCACCCATTGATAAATCAAAGATATAATAATTAATAATATATGCCCGTCATTATTTCGAGATTCAGAGATCGTACTCCATAATAGCATCTGAGATCTAATCCAATTTACTAAGTCAGTACAAAAATTGGATGACCTCTCTTTCGGTCCTACTCAATGTACACAAAGTACACTAGTGTAATCATATGGTTAAGATAAACCACACCTGATTACACTACAACCATCCCGATGGTTTGTCCAACTCCATCTCGGTTGTGAGTCTCTTTCTTATAATTCAGTAAGGAACCTAATAACATGATCTTCTGTGCGACACCACACACTATGTTATCTACAATGCCAAGTATTAGACGTTTAGTGCACATACTAATATAAACATGCATTGTGTGATTTTCTGATTCTCTTTAAAATGTAGATGTATCCTTAACCAAAAGGCAAAGCTTTTAGTATACATCCTAACAAGTACAAAATTGGATGACCTCTCTTTTGGTCATACTCAATGTACACAAAGTACACTAGTGCAATTCTATGGTTAAGATAAACGACACCTAATTACACTACAACCATCCCGATGGTTTGTCCAACTCCATCTCGATTGTGAGCCTCTTTCTTATACTTCTGCAAGGAACCTGATAACATGATCTTTTGTGCGACACTACGCACCATGTTATCTACAATGCCAAGTATTTGACATTTTGTGCATATACTAATATAAACATGCACTGTGTGGTTTTGCGATTTCTTTAAAATGTAAATATATTCTAATAAAAAGAAAGACTTTTAGTATACATCCTAACATATAGTGCCACGTCAGCAAACAATTGAAGTGTTTGGGGGCTATAAATAGGCCCCCAAAGCTCAGTTCCAAACCATCAATCTGTGATATCGGTGGCGGTCGATACACGGGGGTGAATATCGACTCAAACTTTTTCCTAAAACTTTGTAATTCGATCAATTGTCTTTCTATCAGAATGTTAGTACGCAGCGGAATAATAAATAAAAAAAATAAACACAATAGATAGTAGACACGTGGGATTTATTTACTTGGTTCCCAACCCCCCAAGGTCAGTACGCCCAAGGCCTATGTACTCGGTGTGAGTCCACTATTGGTTTCCTTTCCAAAATTTCCAGAGGCGGAGAAAACCCGTCTTACAGTTTGAAATGCAAGCACAAATATAAAGAATAATTAAAACTTAAAATTTAAACAAAAACCAACCAAACTCGACTATCCCGACCACTCTGGAACTCCGAAGCGTCGCATACTTCCTCCTGGAGCCTCCTTGATCGCAGAGCTTTGCCTTGAGCACTTTTTCTTTGCACAGAATGAATGAGCAGATTGAAAACTTGATATTCTGAAGTGAGGGGTCGAACCCCTTTTTATACTAGGTTCTCGGACGCCTGATAATCTTCTGGGATGCCTCACATGCGGTCAAAAGTTGATCTATAGCAGCGAACTCAATGCAGGGGATAAGTCCCCTTCCCAGGCGCCTGATAGCACTCAGGTGTTAGGATGTATACTAAAAGCCTAGCTTTTGTATGAAAATCTACATTTTGGAATGAGAATCGCATGATCATTGTTTGCATTTTATATTTGATATATACATGCTATTGTCTAATACTTTATATTGAAGATAACATAGTATGTGGTGTCACACAGAAGATCATGTTATCAGTCCCTTGTAGAGTATAAGTAGAGGCTCAC
This sequence comes from Boesenbergia rotunda, assembly GCA_024364735.1. NCBI lineage: Eukaryota > Viridiplantae > Streptophyta > Magnoliopsida > Zingiberales > Zingiberaceae > Boesenbergia > Boesenbergia rotunda. The sequence goes on along the minus strand of JAGFNQ010006551.1, from coordinate 105,267 downwards.
AACCTAGATGGTTTTGGACAAACCATTGACATGATTGTAGTGTAATTTGGTATTGGTTTATCTTGACCATAGAATTACACTAGTACACTTTATGTGTATTTAGCAGGACCGATATAGAGGTGATTCAATTTATACTGACTATATAATTGAATCAGACCTCAGATATTATGGTGTATATGCTCTTAATCCCGATATAATAACGGGCACATGTACTTAATATCTATTTCTTTGATTTACCAGTGGGCGAGATTTATTTGTTAAATCGATAGGTCCGGTAAGTTGAGAAATAATATTATTTACATGGTGTGTCATTGATTATAAAAGGAAATCATGTCCTAATGCGTCAGGTTGATGATGTCTCCTTGAGGAGCTCATAAAGCTCATCATGTTAAATCCTGCAGGTGGACTTGGTCCGACATGATGATAAGGTTGAGTGATACTACTTAAGGAGTTAGATGTTAATTAATTAAATTGTCAGTAATTTAATTAATTAATGGACATTCGAGATCTTAAACATGGGGAGATTTTATACACATAATAGGTGGAGCCCATATTTAAATATGGGGGTTGGTGAGGTAGATCAATGATGATCCTTTAGTGGATTGGATCATCATTAATGGATCGGGCTTTGATCCATTAGGTGGTCAAGACCCAACTCCTCCTCATGGTCCTTATTATAGCCTATAAATACCACATGTGTCATGACCTAATTCTCCTCCCTTCTTTCTCTCTCTCTCTCCTAGGGCTTGCGCCGGCTTCAAGGGAGGCAAGGAAGTTTCGGTTGGGGTTTGGTGGAGGCTTTTCTTCTTCTCATCATCCTCTCTTCCTCTTCTTCCCTTGGGCGTGAGCAACATACAAGAAGGAGAGGTGCTTTGGCTGCAAGCTTGGAAGAGGTTTTCTTCTCCTTGGTGGCGGTGGCAAGGAGAGAGAGTTAGGGAGGGATTTGGTTGGTGTTCAAGGAAGAAGAAGATACTTTCTTCTTCTTCTTCTTCTCTTCTTCTTCTTCTATTCTTCTTTCTCTTCTTTGGCCGACGGCACAAAGAGGAGGAGGGCTTGTGGTGGTCGGTGGCGCAAGCACAAGGTGGTGCAACTTGTTTTGCCCGGCGAAACAAGCACAAGGAGACCCTTTAGGGTTTCGGCGCAAGGCTAGGAGAGAAGAAGAAGGTGCCTTGGTGACATTGTTTCTTGGAAGATCGTCACCCACATGACGTCCAAGAAGAGGTTGGGTCATACAATAGAAGATCGCGAAGTAAACGAGAGGTATAACTTCTTGTTTTGGTTTCTTCTCTTCATGTTAATTATTGTATGTTATTTCATGTTGTTAATTGTCATGGTCCCCGATGATAAACACAAAAATCGGCGATCCATTCATTATCTATTCTGCAGCTAATTGGTTAGACGAGTTAGATGGCTTGAACAACAAGTTTGTTCAAGTGGTCACTCGAATCAATTAGTACGATGATGAGTCGGATATTTGGGAATTTGTTCTCCATTCGGATTGGTTTCAATTAATGAAATTTTAATCCGGGGACATGGAGAGGATTCCCATGCGCAACCGAAACCCAACATCAGGCATCTGGGAAGCTTCAGGCGCCTGGTGTATGAGGCGCCTGGGATGGCCACCTTTAACGAGGGCCCCCACCACACTGGGCTCCTGATATGAATCAAGCGTATAGGAAACTTTTCCCAGGTCTATGTTTTTCCTGCATTTGCTCTCCTATCTTGCCTCCGACACCAAGTTCCTGCAAGATAAATAAACACAAGACAAAACAAATAATCTTAAGCCTTAATTGATTGGTTCTGACTTTGGATTTCACCTGAAACCCTAGGTCGAACCGACGCCTACTGTTCCCTTTCTCGGGGAACGTGTCCTCACCTACTCCACCCTAGAGAAGCTACCTTTTGTCAACCGAGACTCCGGTTGGACTTTTGCTCAGCCACCAAGAACCCGAATCTCGATATATTCGCCCTCGACCCGTCTTTACTTCTATTCGCGATCCCCGCTCGGCTAACTCTTTTGCTCCATCTCCCGGACCAAGACTTCGTGCTCAGCCTCTGAGACTCCCGGATCTCGAGACGTCTGATCCTCAACCCGTCTCTACTTCTGTCCGTAGTCCTCACTTGACAAAGACTCCGTTAGATGACTAGGACTTCATGCTCAGTCCCCCGGACCAAGACTTCGGTGCCCAACCCTCGGCCAAGACTTCTTCCACCTAGCTTCACTCACTAGGACCCAGTTTCACTCACCAGGATTTCTTCCACCTAGCTTCACTTACTAGGATTTCGTTCCTTCATAGTGACTTCTTTGCTAGTTATTTTAATCCTGACTAGACTTCTCTCTGCCAAACATCAATTCCTGTTTGGCTTAGTCCTTGGTCTATCTGACCAGATATGAGTTTAGTCATTTTGCCAAACATCAAGTCCTGTTTGGCTTATCCCTTGGTCAAACTGACCATCCCTGGGTTCTATTGACTCTGCTAAACATCAGATTCTGTTTGGCTTAACCCTTTGTCAATCTGATCAAACTTGGGTTTACCCTACCAAACATCAGGTCCTGTTTGGTTTAACCCTTGATCACTTTGACTATATCTTAGTATATTGTCACTACTAAACATCAGGTCCTGTTTGGCTAACCCTTTGTCAAATTGATCAAACCTGGATTTACCCTACCAAACATTATATCTGTTTGGCTTAACCCTTGATCATTTTGATTAGACCTTAGTATATTGTCAAACATCGAAACACTAGAGGTTGACTGTTCATAACTGATGCTCATTGCACTAACAATCTCCTCCTTTTTGATGTTTGACAATAATCATAAGTTAGATTAGGTCTAAGGATTCTAGGTTTAAAACTTGGGAGAAATCGAAAAAATCTAACTTAAGATACTCTCTCCCCCTTCGACATACATCAAAAAGAAATAAAAAATAATAACAAAAATTTTAAGTTAGAAATTTGCATCAACAATATGATTTTTAAAAATATTTAAGTTTCTATAAGAAAATATAATTTTAAAAAATCCTCCTTTTTTAAAGAAAAACTAAGTACTTGAAAATTTGCACCAACAATATATGAATTTGAAAAGAATTTGAACTTCCCTAACTCTGACACAATCCTAGAAATCTTGTTGACCACAAGAAAATTCCTATGTGTCCTAGAGATTTTTCAATCAAAATCGAGATTTTCAACATATAGATTGAATTATTGAAGAATAATAGATTTCTTGGTTTGGATCCTTCCCCAATCTGACACAATCCTAGGAATCCTTGTCAACTACAAGGAAAACATTCCTATGTGTCTTGGAGATTTTTCCAAACTCAAGATAAAGTATTTTCAAAAATATTCAAAAGGCAAAAGATTTTCGAGATATGTTTTGGAAAATGAGAGTATTCTATTTTCAAAAATAAAGTATTTTTGAAATGATAGTGTTTTTTTAGAATATAATATTTTTGAAACTTCTAATGGTTCTTTTAATTTGATCCTCCCCCTAAACCTGACATAGTCCTAGGAAGCTTGTTGACTACAAGTGATCTTCCTCTAAGTCTTAGGGTTTGATTCAAACGAAAAGAATTACAAAAAGAATTTTAAGAAATATTTTGAAATAACAAAAAAATATAATAATTTCTTTAGATTAGGACTCCCCCTAAACCTGACATAATATTAGGAATCCTTGCAAATCATATGGAAACTTCCTATGTGTCTTTAGTATTTATCTATATTTTAAGAGCAATTAATGTATATTTTAGAAAAATATTTTTGAAAGAATATGATAATATTTAAAAAAATATTTTTTGAAAAATATTTTGTAAGACATAATAACTTTTTGAAAAATATTTTTTGAAAAGCATTTTGAAAGACATAATATTTTTTAAGCAAAAACCATTTTGAAAGAGTTAAATTTTTGAAAAGAATAATTATTGAAAAATACATTTCAAAAGAAAAAAATATTGATTCCCCCTAAACCTGACACCTTCTGGCTACCCTTGTTAACTCCAAGGAACTTTACCTATGTGTCTGAAGGGACTTTAGTATTGACCTAGAAGATTTGTGTCTAAGTGTAGGTCAAACAACTTTCGAAAAGATATATAATTTTTTGAAAATGTATTTATATGTAAACACCCAATCAAGCATGAAATTCATTAAAATATTATTATGTTTAATCATTATTTTGAAAATAAATTTTTAAGAAAATATTCTAAGGATTTTTGAAAATATTTTAAAAATATTTATTAATTGATTTTTCCTTATCATCTCACCCATTCTGAATGTCGTAGTACAAACAAGCATAGTTGCCTTATGAGTGTTGTGAGATGCTTAAATAATTTTTCTCAATTTAATTTTATAGATTGCTTGACCTAGTGTTAGATTCAAGTTTAACAATTAGTAACTTTAAAGTAAATTTCAATAATTGACTTCCAGGACTTGGCGAGGTACAGGGATCTTCTTTGGCCTAAGCCTTATTGGATTTACAACCTATTCCTTGGACAAAGTCTTTTAAAAAAATAATACTTTTAATTTACTCTTTGAGAAACTCTGGTCTAACTAGTCTAGGATGTGGTGAGGTAGCTTCGACTAGTTCCACTCAGCTAGGTCGACCAAGTCGGGTACTCCTTACCCTTCCTGACTTCCTAGACCAAGCTTCCCCAACGTACTATCATCTCGCCCCACCCTGGTACTATGTTAGGCAAGAATCAATCAATTTTTTTCCTATCTAGCCATTCTAAGTTAAGAAAAAAATAAGCTAGCATGAATGACATGACAGATATATAAGAAAAAAATAAACAGATGTATGGGCAGTGGCAGTTATGCATGCATCAATCAAGTCAAATCGTTTTACTTAGGTTTTTAATAAGGTATCCAATTTTTGATTTGTTATAGAACGTGTGAACCCGCGAATATGTCAACCCACTTTGATATATTTATCATTATTAAGTTGAAGGTTTCAGTTGGGTAGAATTTTACTTAATTTCATAACTGAAGGTAATTAATTTGAATTTTAGTTCGTAGATTTTGTTGAATTAAGGATTGAAGTTGTTATTAAAGTTGAATTGTTAATTAATTAAGATTTAAGAATTAATTAAGATTTTAAGTTGTTAAGAATTGATTAAAGTTTAAGTTGTTAAGAGTTATTTAAAATTAAGAATTAATTAAAATTTAAGTTGTTGAGAATTAATTAAAATTTAATTTGAATCTCGTACCACCTGATACGAGACATCGTAAAACGAGGAGAAATTGTTGTTGCCAAGATTGCATTAGTAGATAACCTGGCAGATCCTTTCACTAAAGTCCTTCCAGCGAAAGCTTATGTTAGGCATGTTTAGGGGATGGGAATCAGATGTATAGCAGTTTGATTGACAACATAGTCTTTTAGTATAAGTGGGAGATTGTTAGGATTTATACTATAAGCCTAGCTTTTGTATAAATATCTATTTTGGAATAAGAATCGAAGTAGTTGTTTGCATTTTTATTTGTTATATATATGTAGTTGTCCATTACTTAACATTGTAGATAACAAGGTGTGTGGTGTCATACAGAAGATCATGTTATCAGTTCCTTGTAAAGTATAAGTAGTAGCTCACAACCAAGATGGATTTGGACAAATCATTGGAACGGTTGTAGTGTAATTTGGTATTAGTCTATCTTGACTATAGAATTACACTAGTGCACTTTATGTGTATTGAGCAGGACCGTTTTGAGGTTGTTTGATTTATACTAACTATATAATTGAACAAAACCTCTGTTATTATGGATATACATGCTCTTAATCCCGATATAATAATGGACACATATACTTAGTATTTATTTCTTTAATTTACCAATGAACGAGATTTATTTGTTAAGTCAATAGGCCCAGTAAATTGGGAAATAATGTTATTTATATGGTGTGCTGTTGATTATAGAAGGAAACAGTGTTCTAATTATTTAGGCTGATGATGTCCCATTGAGGAGCTCATAAGGATTATCATGCAAATCCTGAAGGTGGACTTGGTCCGACATGATAATGAAGTTGAGTGGTACTACTTTTGGAGTTATATGTTAATTAATTAAATTGTCAGTAATTTAATTAATTAATAGACATATGATATCTTAAACATGGGGAGATAATGTACTCATAATAGGAGGGAGCCCATATTTTAAATATGGGGTTGGTGCGGTAGTTCAATAATAACCCTTTAGTGGATCGGGTTATTATTAATGGATAGGGTTAAAGATCCGTTAGGAGGCCATAACCGACTCCTCCTTTTGGTCCCTATTGTAGCCTATATATACCCTCTTAAGCCATCATGAAAAAACCCTAGCGATCTATTTTTTTTCCTCTCCTTGGTTTGGGCGTGCGGCGCAAGGAGGCTCTCCTAGGGCTGGCGCACCTTGAGGGCTAGGTCACGCAACAAGGAAAGGAGGAAGAAGAAGGGTGAGTGGCGGTTGCGATTCTTAGAAGATCGTCGCCCACACGACGTCCAAGAAGAGGATAGGAATACAATAGAAGATCGAGAGGTATATGTTTTTCTATTCCTCTTGTATTCGTATTTTTCTTGGATCCCGCATTAAACACAAGAACTGGCGATCAAAGCTTCATCAAAAAGAACCGCTACTGATCGATCAGGAGCTTGATTGCTTGATCAACCAGTTTGTTCAAGCGATCACTCAATCGATCAAAGCAAGGTTGATGAAGTAGGTCATTCGGGAATCTTTCTGTCCCTATGCGGATTAATTCTGTTCATAAAATTTAATCCGGGGAAATAGTGCGGAATCCCAACGCCAACAATTGGTATTAGAGCGAGTATTTCCAGTTCTGTGTGTTTTGAATTCGGTTACTTTCATACTGTTCATATATAATTTAGGCCGGATAATAGTAGGATATGCAATATGCTAACTTTGTGTTTACAAGCATTAGTTCCAACTATTATGGCTGTGTGTTATATGTGATTATGTATGATTGTATATGTGACGACCCGACTTCTCTACCCTGTACCTAAGCCGGATCGCCGCTCTTTACTACCTTTACCTTTACTCACTTCACCTTAACCTTTGACTTCACCTTAGACCTTGGCCTTAGGTTACCACTACTTGACTTCAAGAACTGAAAACCATTTCCAAAGATCCACAATTCATATACTTTCAAGACATACAAAGACATAACTCTATTTCTATACTCTAAGCTAGTTTTATAAACATCCTAGCAACTCAAAACAAATCTAATGACTTGAAATTAGAATCCTTGCGGAATTTAACAAGACTACCAAACCATATGAAATCATGCTAAAGATTGTATCAACTTTTGACTCTATGCGGAGGTTAAACACAATGTTCACATTTTACCAAACAAAATATTAAATATTAAAGCTATACTAGAATTTTGTACTCAACCTTGTCTCTATGCAAAGTTTACACAAAATCATTATGTTCTACCAATCCAAAACACCAAACCACAAGTTTCTAAACTTCAGAAATTGCCTCTAAGACTTAACCCAACGGATCTCTTCCACGGTTCCACCGCCACTGAGCATCAATGCAAGTCCTGGTCACCTCCATAACTTATGCTTTTTCTTTGGCTTTATCTGCAATAGAAGGAAATGCAACTAATAAGCACAATGCTTAGTAAGTAAATCCTAACTCACAAATCCATGCTATCGATAATAAACATGCTCATTTCAAAGAATGCTTACTTCCAAAATACATGTACATGGGAAAACTTACATATACTTATCATGCTCAATCATGTTGAAAACATTACTTGCATTACATCATTTGCAACCTTAACGTACTCATACATTCAAACACTAACTTCCTTACTCTTACTCTTTAACATGCTTGCAATGTATCAAGGCTAACATATGAAATAAAGGCACATACTTAAAACTGAAAACACTTACGAATACTTATTTACTTGAAAATAGTAATCAACTTTCTTTAGGCCTTGACATTGTACCATGGTATCAATGTACCAATTGCGCGCTTCTCTAATAGGTTGCGGGGTAGCTAGCCACCGCACCTTATTAGAGCTTCTTTCTAACTTTCTGTGGGCCTTCCATTTGCCCGGTACATGTCACTTTCCGAAAATAAAATACTTTCTTACTATAATACTTATACGTATCAAACTATCTTACTTTTTTATAAATTTTGCACTTAACACCTTTACCTTTCTTACTTGAGACTTTCATCGAGCACCTTGCGTGCCCTTAATCCCAACCTCATTTTTTTGGGACTTTTCAAAAATTAAATCTTATCATGCTTAGCTTACATACACCAAATCTAAACCAATTAAATTTCTATCATGAGAAAACATGCATCTTTAAAAATATAAAACACACGATAACCATAATCTTAAAGCATGCATCATAAAACATGGTTCTACAACAAGAACTTACATACAAAAACTACTCCTATTGCAGGTGAGTGATCTACTTACCCTTTCTTGAAGAAAACTCACAAAATATGGTTTAAATCCCAACGTAGCCCTTCTCTTCCCTTTCTTCGCGCAAATCTCCTCCCTCCTTGACCCTAGGGAAGAAGCCCTAGATGTTCTACTCAAGAGGAAGGAGGAGAAAGAGATCTCTTGAGTTCCCTTTGGTTTCGCAGCCCCTCGCCCTCTCCTTGTCGCGCAGCCACCAACCCTAGTCTGCGGTTCCACGCGACTTAAGCGGGGTTTAAATACCTCTTCATGAAAAAGCCTAACTCACCTATAACATAATTTCGCTCCTCCCTTTTTTGTGCTTGATACCCTTGCCCTTCTGGTCAGCTGGGCGCCCTTAAGGACTTGCCTGTCCCTGTGGTTGTGAGATCAATCCCTCGCTCGACCCTTAATTTTTTTTTCATTTATATTCCAAAAAATTGCCAAAAATTCAGAAAAATTCCTAATTATTCATGAAAATTATTGGGTGTTACAATCCTCCTCACCTTGTAAAAAGTTCATCCTCGAACTTAAAACAGCTCTGGATACCTTTGCCTCATGCTATCTTCTGATTCCCAAGTTGCCTCTTCATGCTTCTGATTTAGCCATAAGACTTTCACTAGTGGTACCTCTTTGTTCCTCAGCTTCTTAACTGCTCGATCTATTATCTGAATAGGTCGACTTTCATAACTGAGATCCTCCTGAACTTGTACCATCTGTGGCTCAATCACTTGGTTGGCATCTGGGATGTGCTTCTTCAACATTGAGACATGGAACACATTGTGTATTGCTGACATCTCTGAAGGTAGCTCCAACTCATAAGCTACATTGCCAACTCTTTTCGTCACTGGGTAGGGTCCTACGTATCGAGGACTTAGCTTGCCTTTCTTGCCAAATCTCATTACACCCTTCATAGGAGCTACTTTGAGGAAAACTGTGTCCCCAACTTCAAACTCTAACAGTCTACGGCGTACATCGGCATAACTCTTCTGCCTACTCTGAGCAGTTTCTATTCTCTGGCGGATACTCCTTATAGCTTCTGTGGTATCATCTATGAGATCAGTCTGTGACTCCATTTCTTTCTTCTCACTACCTTCATACCAACAGAGGGGAGATCTACACCTCCTGCCATAAAGAGCTTCGTAGGGCGCCATACCAATAGTAGCCTGATAACTGTTGTTGTAGGCAAACTCAGCTAAACACAAATACTTGCACCAACTGCCCTTGAAGTCTAATACACAAGCTCTGAGCATATCTTCTAGAATTTGATTCACTCTCTCTGTCTGTCCATCAGTCTGGGGATGGAAAGCTGTGCTAAACTTCAGTTTGGTGCCTAGTGCTGTCTGTACGCACTCCCAAAAGTGTGAAGTGAAACGACCATCCCTATCAGAGATAATGGTCTTCGGAACTCCGTGTAGTCGGATCACTTCTTGCACATATAACTGGGCTAACTTTTCAATCGAGGAAGACACTCTGATTGCCAAGAAGTGGGCAGACTTGGTCAATCTGTCTACTATCACCCAAATAGCGTCATAGCCATTAGTTGTCTTTGGTAGACCAACTATGAAATCCATGGCTATGTCTTCCCATTTCCACTCTGGAATCTGAATGGGCTGTAGGACACCTCCTGGTCTCTGGTGTTCTGCTTTAACTCTCTGACATGTCAGGCAGGTGCTGACATACTTAGCTATGTCTCTCTTCATCCCTGACCACCAAAATCTTCTTTTCAAATCCTGGTACATCTTAGTGGAACCAGGATGCATTGAGTAGGGAGTTCGATGGGCTTCTTCAAGAATCTTCTTTCTCAGCTCTTCATGATTGGGGACGCATAAACGGTCACCATAGTAGAGTATCCCACTGTCAGATACTCTAAACTCGTTACTCTCTCCTTCTTGCATCTCCTGCTTGATCCTTTGGATATCGGAATCCTCAGCTTGCTCTTTCTGTATCTCTTCAAGCAAAGTCGACTCTAGTGTCAATAGAGCTAGCTGCCCATCAATAATCTCCACTCCATAATCTACTATCTCCTTCTGTAATGGTGGTGCCAATGATGATAAGGACATCAAAGTGGCACAAGTCTTTCTACTCAGTGCATCTGCTACTCTATTTGCCTTACCAGGGTGGTAAAGAATCTCACAGTGCATCTAACTCGAGCCACCTTCGCTGTCTCATATTGAGGTCTTTCTGAGTGAAGAAATATTTCAGACTCTGGTGATCTGTATAAATCTTACACTGCACTCCATACAAGTAATGCCTCCATATCTTTAGAGCAAAGACTACAGCTGCCAACTCCAGATCATGAGTGGGGTAATTCTTTTCATAGTCCTTGAGTTGCCTGGAAGCATAAGCTATGACTTTGCCTTCTTGCATAAGGACTGCTCCAAGTCCTAGCTTTGATGCATCACTGTATATATCAAAGCTCTTATCACCTTCGGGTACTGTAAGGATAGGAGCGCTGGTCAATCTCTTCTTCAACTCAAGGAAGCTCTGCTCACAGTCCTCAGTCCATTCATACTTCTTATTCTTTCTGGTAAGGGCTGTAAGTGGAGAAGCTATCTTTGAAAAGTCCTCTACAAACCTTCTGTAGTACCCTGCCAAACCCAGAAAACTTCTGATCTCACTGGCATTCTTTGGTCGACTCCAATTACTAACTGCTTCAATCTTGGCTGGGTCTACCATAATACCTTCCTTGGAAATGATGTGGCCTAGGAAGGCCACCTGATCAAGCCAAAACTCACACTTTGAGAATTTGGCGTACAACTCCTTCTGATGTAAGGTTTGCAATACCATCTTCAGGTGTTCGGCATGTTCTTCCTGAGTCTTTGAATACACTAGGATATCATCAATAAAGACAATGACGAACTTGTCCAGAAAATCCTTGAACACTCTATTCATTAGATCCATAAACGTCGCAGGGGCGTTTGTCACTCCAAAGGGCATGACCACAAACTCATAGTGCCCATATCTTGTACTGAAAGCAGTCCTTGGCACATCACTCTCCTTCACTCTGAGCTGATGGTAACCTGATCGCAGATCTATCTTGGAGAACACTGTGGCTCCCTTCAGCTGATCAAATAAATCATCTATCCTTGGCAAAGGATATCTATTCTTGATGGTTACCTTATTCAAAGCTCGATAATCTATGCACATTCGCATAGATCCATCTTTCTTCTTGACGAACAATACAGGAGCTCCCCAAGGTGAATGACTAGGGCGGATGAAACCCTTGTCGAGCAGCTCTTGCAATTGTTCTTGCAATTCTTTCAGTTCCGCTGGCGCCATGCGATAAGGTGCCTTTGAAATTGGGTTGGTTCCTGGGGCCAACTCAATTTCAAACTCAATTTCCCGATTGGGAGGGAGTCCTGGTAACTCTTCAGGAAACACCTCAGGATAGTCACAGACCACCCTCACTTCTTCTCTCTTCAACCCTTCTCCTTGACTTGCATCCACTATATGAGCTAGAAAACCAGAGCACCCCTTCTCTAACATTCTCTGAGCTTGTAGGGTAGATAAGAACCTTTTTGTCTTTCTCTTTGGGTCTCCAATAAACTCAAATGGAGGTTCTGCTTCTGGTGTGAACTTGACTTTCCTCTTGCGGCAGTCTATAGAAGCACCATACTTGCTCAAGAAGTCCATCCCTAAAATGACATCGTAATCCTTCATCTCAAGGACTACCAAGTCACTATAGAGCTTTCGGTTGGAAATCCAGATTGGTACTGCCCTTAGCCTCTGAGTAGAGGCCATTACTTCCCCTGACGGTAAGGTTGTTAAAAATTTCTGACCCAAACTTTCTGGTGGGATCCCTAGATTTTTAGAGAAAAGCATGGATACAAAAGAATGGGTTGCCCCAGTATCGAATAACACAATAGCATATTGAGATGAGATGAGTATTCGACCTGTGACCATGTTAGGAGCATTTGCCACCTCTTCCCTGGTGATGGCGAAAACCCTGGCGTTGGTCGTGGCTGGTGGGGCTTCCATCCTCGCCTGACTGTAATAAGATCCCTCGATAACTGGCTGCATCTGGTACAGCTGAGTAGGTCCACCCCCGTACTGAAGAAGCTGTGGTGGAGGCGGCTTTGCTTTAGGGCACGCCTTGGCCAGGTGCCCTACTACTCCACAGATATAACACCCGCCAACACTCGACCGGTTAGGGCAAGCCTTCATCATATGCCCTTCTGCTCCGCAAATATGGCATCCGCTCATGCCCTGGCGACATGCTCCAGGATGTGTCTTCCCACACTTTGGGCAAGGAGAATACTTGAGCTGCTTGCATGACGAGCCCCCTTTGTTGCCCTCAGAAGTCTTCTGGTCCCACTGCTTCCTCTTGCCTGAATTCTCTTTCCAGTTTTGTTGGTTCTGAGGATTCCCTTGGGACTTCTGGCCTGATGCCTGTTGTTGTTGCACACGTGTGGCCTTTATACTATTCAAGTAGTGCTCAGTGATCAAAGCACTACTTACTAGTTCTTCTGAAGTCTGTGGTCTATTACCACTGCCGGCGACATTCAAAGCTATCTGAGGCCTCAGCATCTTGAGCATCAACCTGACCCTTTCCTTTTCAGTGCTAACTAACTCCGGGCACAAGCGAGCTAGTCGATTGTACTTCTTCACTGCTTCATCTACAGATAGATCTCCTCGACGGAACTCAGTGAATTTATCGTAGTGCTTGTTTGTTACCTTCATATGAAAGTACTCCTCCAAGAACTCTGCTTCAAAGTCAGCCCAGGTCATCTGATTCACATTTCTCTTAGCCTTCACTCTTTCCCACCACATCCTGGCATCTCCAGTAAGGCAGAAGGATGTGCACTTTATCTTCTCCACCTCGGGCCAGTCCAGTAACTCCATTATACTCTCCACTGTTTTGAACCATGCCTGAGCATCCCATGGTTCACTTGTGCCAGAAAAATTCTCGGGCTTCAATCTCTACCACTGGATCAGATATGCTTCCTGTCTCACTTCTCTTGCCAGAGGTACTGGGGGAGTCTCTGTCACCACTGGTGCCACCACTTGCGCCACTGGCGCCACGGGCGTGGTAGCAGGAGTGGCCTGCTGATTAGCCATCAAGGTAGCAATAATTTGCTGCTGTTCGGCAAGTTGTCTCTGCAGCTGGGCTACCACTCCTTGAAGATCTGTTGGTGGTACTGACTCCGTGGACTCTTGTTCTCTAGGAGCTTGCTCCTCATTTCGGACAATTCTGGGATGTCCTCTTGCCATTCTCTTACTCTATAGTGTAAAGAAAATAAAAACCCATTATCTCTTACTAACTTACTTCATTATCTCGTTGCACATATTAGCATAAAATAATACCAATATACTTTTCTATCATCATGCACTTACTGATACTAGCAGTCAATAATAAAAGTATATAAAACTACAACATATGAACTTCTTACTTGGTAGGCGGCAGGATTGATGCTTGATGTCAGTGTGGCGGAAGGGTGGAAACTTTGCTCTGATACCACTCTGTGACGACCCGACTTCTCTACCCTGTACCTAAGCCGGATCGCCGCTATTTACTACCTTTACCTTTACTCACTTCACCATAACCTTTGACTTCACCTTAGACCTTGGCCTTAGGTTACCACTACTTGACTTTAAGAACTGAAAACCATTTCCAAAGATCCACAATTCATATACTTTCAAGACATACAAAGACATAACTCTATTTCTATACTCTAAGCTAGTTTTATAAATATCCTAGCAACTCAAAACAAATCTAATGACTTGAAATTAGAATCCTTACGGAATTTAACAAGACTACCAAACCATATGAAATCATGCTAAAGATTGTATCAACTTTTGACTCTATGCGGAGGTTAAACACAATGTTCACATTTTACCAAACAAAATATTAAATATTAAAGCTATACTAGAGTTATGTACTCAACCTTGTCTCTATGCAAAGTTTACACAAAATCATTATGTTCTACCAATCCAAAACACCAAACCACAAGTTTCTAAACTTCAGAAATTGCCTCTAAGCCTTAACCCAACGGATCTCTTCCACGGTTCCACCGCCACTGAGCATCAATGCAAGTCCTGGTCACCTCCATAACTTATGCTTTTTCTTTGCCTTTATCTGCAATAGAAGGAAATGCAACTAATAAGCACAATGCTTAGTAAGTAAATCCTAACTTACAAATCCATGCTATCGATAATAAACATGCTCATTTCAAAGAATGCTTACTTCCAAAATACATGTACATGGGAAAACTTACATATACTTATCATGCTCAATCATGTTGAAAACATTACTTGCATTACATCATTTGCAACCTTAACGTACTCATACATTCAAACACTAACTTCCTTACTCTTACTCTTTAACATGCTTGCAATGTATCAAGGCTAACATATGAAATAAAGGCACATACTTAAAACTGAAAACACTTACGAATACTTATTTACTTGAAAATAGTAATCAACTTTCTTTAGGCCTTGACATTATACCATGGTATCAATGTACCAATTGCGCGCTTCTCTAATAGGTTGCGGGGTAGCTAGCCACCGCACCTTATTAGAGCTTCTTTCTAACTTTCTGTGGGCCTTCCATTTGCCCGGTACATGTCACTTTCCGAAAATAAAATACTTTCTTACTATAATACTTATACGTATCAAACTATCTTACTTTTTCATAAATTTTGCACTTAACATCTTTACCTTTCTTACTTGAGACTTTCATCGAGTACCTTGCGTGCCCTTAATCCCAACCTCATTTTTTTGGGACTTTTCAAAAATTAAATCTTATCATGCTTAGCTTACATATACCAAATCTAAACCAATTAAATTTCTATCATGAGAAAACATGCATCTTTAAAAACATAAAACACACGATAACCATAATCTTAAAGCATGCATCATAAAACATGGTTCTACAACAAGAACTTACATACAAAAACTACTCCTATTGCAGGTGAGTGATCTACTTACCCTTTCTTGAAGAAAACTCACTAAATATGGTTTAAATCCCAACGTAGCCCTTCTCTTCCCTTTCTTCGCGCAAATCTCCTCCCTCCTTGACCCTAGGGAAGAAGCCCTAGATGTTCTACTCAAGAGGAAGAAGGAGGAGAAAGAGATCTCTTGAGTTCCCTTTGGTTTCGCAGCCCCTCGCCCTCTCCTTGTCGCGCAGCCACCAACCCTAGTCTGCGGTTCCACGCGACTTAAGCGAGGTTTAAATACCTCTTCATGAAAAAGCCTAACACACCTATAACATAATTTCGCTCCTCCCTTTTTTGTGCTTGATACCCTTGCCCTTCTGGTCAGCTGGGCGCCCTTAAGGACTTGCCTGTCCCTGTGGTCGTGAGATCAATCCCTCGCTCGACCCTTAATTTTTTTTTTCATTTATATTCCGAAAAATTGCCAAAAATTCAGAAAAAATTCCTAATTATTCATGAAAATTATTGGGTGTTACAGTATATTTGAATCCTCGGGGTTGATGAGGTTATTTGTATTTAATTGTAATTAAATACGACAATGTTAGCCGTCTAGTTTTAATTTACTGTTCGATCTAGATTTTATGTAAACTCCTTCGTGGAGTATAGGATCGATGGATGTAAATTAAATTTTTATGGCTTATATCCATGCTTGCGCAGCTAAGAAGGAGGCGAGATGGTATGATCGACTGGAGGCGTATTGGAGAACAGCGGAACCTACAAAGCCATAATAGTTGGAAATTTTATATTTTCATATTTATTGCTGTGCTGTTTGATATGCTTGTTATGGTTGCTTGAAAATTCCTCGTTTTAAAAATAACTAAGTGGGAGAGTGAATCTTTGAGTCCCGTGGCCTCCATTACTGGTTTGAAAGTGAAGCATTCAAACTTGCGCGGTGACTTTGAGTGTCTTCCTCGACATCAGATGTGTTTGTTTTGCGGATCACTAGATCAAACTTTCTTATGGATGATTTTAGGAAATTATTTAGGAGCATGTGATCTTCTCCATCTGAAGGGACATAATCCTAGATAATGAACTTAGTATCAAGTAATGGTGTACACTTAGATGCAATTAATAGTATCCTCCCTATTAGAGTCACTGCTATTATTTGTATGGCCGAAGATAAACCAACTATTAATTTTATTTGTCAAAAGTAAGGTTGACAAGATAATAAAATTAATGAGTAAAACCTCCTCTTACAAATGTTTGAATTAGTATACGTCTATGCTATCGTGGCATATGAAATTCACGATGTTTTGAGGTGTTGGTGAATTTAAAATTTTATTGTTTGATGAATCAATATTATTTTAAATTCTAATGTTTTTACCAATGTGATTCTCAGGATTTCATTATGGCTTTCAATCCTCTTGCTGTAATTTTAAAAGAAAATAAACTTACTGGTCCAAACTACATTGATTGGAAATAAAATCTGGATATTTTCTTGACTACTGAGGAGTACAAATTTGAACTCTTTGGGATCTGTCCTGTTAAGCCCAGTGATGATTCTAGTGAAGACGAGAAAGAACATTATAGGAAGTGAGTAAAGGAAGATGAGATGGCGCGGTGTTACATTTTAGCCTCCATGTCAAATGTGCTGCAACATCAACATCAGGCCTTCACTACTGCCTATGACATGATGTTTAATCTTAAAGAATTCTTCGGACACCAGGATTGGGCTGCCAGGCAAGAGGCCATGAGAAACTTAATGACGACCACCATGGCTGAGGGGACACCCGTGAGGGATCATGTCCTCAAGATGATGACTCATTTAAATGAGATGGAAGTCCTTGGAGCTGAAATCAACGAGGAAACCTAGGTCGATATCATTCTCCAAAAGCTACCCTGGAGTTTTGAGCAGTTCTGCCTGAACTACAACATGAACAAAAGGACGTATTCGTTGGTGGAACTTCTGACAGAACTCCAGGCGGCAGAAGGGCTGTTTCGTCAAAGTACTCAAGCTTATGTTGCTAAAAACATTTCTGCTTCTAATTCGAAAGGCGGGAAAGAAGAACAAGAAACAAGTTAGTTTGGCAAAGAATATGGATGGATCTCAAGGACCACAAGATGGAGTGAAGAAGCCGAAAGACAAGTGCTTCACATGCAAGCAGGCTGGACATTGGAAGGTGGACTATCCCCCCCCAAAGGAGAACAATGGAGGTATATCTTTTTCATTAGTTGTTGAAACATGTTTAGCGGTGTTTCTACCGGTACCTGATGTATGGATACGGAAGCCATTGATCATGTCTGCAATTCATTGCAGGGGTTCCAGGAAACCTGACGGCTAAGTGATGGCGAGATTACCATCTATATAGGCAATGCTACGAAGGTGGCGACTATTGTAGTGGGAGATGTTCATTTATCTTTTGCTAAGAATAAATCTTTGGTTTTGAGAAATTGTCTTTACGTACCTTATTTTAGAAAGAACTTGATTTCAGTTTCTAAATTATTCATGGATGGATATTCTGTTTCTTTTAATGACGGAGTTGTTATCAAAAGGAATAGGGTGATTATCTGTTCTAGTGCGCTGGTTGGCAATTTGTATACTCTTAATCCAATAACTCCCACAATGCAAATGGAAAGTAATAACACATCTTCTAATTCTAATAAGAGAAAAGAACCTTCGAAAATGAACCAAACATATCTTTGGCATCTAAGGTTGGGTCATATTAACTTAAGTAGAATTCAAAGGTTGATAGCCGATGAACCTTTGGGTTCATTGGTGGTGGAAAATTTCCCAACCAACGAATCGTTCTTGGAAGGAAAAATGACCAAGAGGCCTTTTAAACCCAAGGGGTATAGAGCAAAAGAAGTGTTGGAATTGATTCATTCTGATTTATGCGGTCCAATGTCTATCTAGGCAAGATGTGACTTTGAATATTTCGTCTCATTTATAGACGACTATTCGAGATATGGATATATTTACTTGATGCGCTGCAAGTCTGAGTACTTTGAGTTCAAAGAGTACAAGGCTGGTGTGGAGAAACGTCATGGTAAAAGTATCAAGACACTACAGTCTGATCGTGGTGGTGAGTACCTCTTGTGAGAATTTAGGAGTTACTTATCAGAGGCTGAGATTCAATCCCAATTGTCCGCACCTAGTACACCCCAACAAAACGGTGTGGCAGAACGAAAGAATAGGACTCTTATGGAAATGGTTAGATCAATGATGAGTTTTCTAAATTACCGGATTCGTTCAGGGGGTATGCTCTGGAAATGGCAGTGTATATTCTAAACTTGGTCCCTTCTAAATCAGTACCCTCTACTCCCACAGAATTATGGAATAGACGTAAGCCTAGTCTAAGACATATTCGGATTTGGGGTAGTCCAACACATGTGCTGAAGGGAGACGCTGATAAGTTGGAATCTCGTACGGAAGTTCGCTTGTTTGTGGGCTATCCTAGAGGAATGAAAGGTGGTTTGTTTTATAGTCCTAACGATCAGAAGGTCATGGTTAGCACGAATGCCCGATTTTTAGAGGACTATGTAATTGACCATAAGCCCATGAGTAAGATTGTTTTAGAAGAAATAAGAGGGGAAGTTCCTACTTCGGTACCAATGGTACAGGATGATATACCACAAGTGACTGCACCGCGTGTCACAGATGATACACAGGTAGTACCTCGTCGTAGTGGGAGGGTTGTTAGGCAACCTGACAGATTCATGTTTTTGGGAGAGTCCTCGGACTTCATCCCTGGTGAACATGAACCTGATCCTTGGACCTATGACGAAGCACTCTAAGATAAAGATGCAATATCTTGGTAAAAGGCGATGAACTCTGAGATAGAATCTATGGATTCTAATCAAGTTTGGGAGCTTGTAGAACCACCGGATGGTGTAAAAGCCATTGGATGTATATGGGTCTACAAAAGGAAGAGGGGATCAAACGGAAAGGTGGAAACCTTTAAAGCGAGGCTTGTTTCTAAGGGGTATACTCAGAAAGAGGGGATCGATTATGAGGAAACCTTTTCGCCGGTAGCCATGTTTAAGTCTATCCGGATTCTCTTGTCTATTGCTGCTTATATGGATTATGAGGATTGGTAAATGGATGTCAAGACATCTTTGCTTAACGAAAGTCTTGAAGAAAACATTTATATGAAGTAACCAGAGGGATTCATTGCAAAGGGCAAAGAGCATCTTGTGTGCAAGCTTAGTCGGTCTATTTATGGATTGAAACAATATTCGAGATCTTGGAACATCAGGTTTGATGAGGTAATCCAGTCTTATGGATTCATACAATGTCCGGATGAGTCTTGTATATACAAGAGGAGTGACGGAAACGTGGTGGTATTTCTTATACTATATGTAGATGATATTTTGCTCATTGGGAACAATGTCAAAGTGTTGTCAGACGTAAGAGTATGGTTGTCCAAGCAGTTTGATATGAAGGACTTGGGAGAAGCTGGACATATCCTTGGGATCAAAGTTATAAGGGATCGCAAGAAAAGAATGTTGTGCTTATCTCAAGCTTCATATATTGATACTATCCTAGCTTGTTTTAGCATGCAAAACCCGAAGAAAGGTTTTCTACCTTTTCGGCATGGAGTACCTTTATATAAGGAGATGTGTCCTAAGACACCAAAAGAAGATAGAGGAGATGAAGACACTTCCTTATGCTTCGGCTGTAGGAAGCCTAATGTATGCTATGTTATGTACGAGACCGGATATCTGCTTTGTTGTGGGCAAGGTTAGCAGATATCAAAGTAATCCAGGACAAAGACATTGGACTGCGGTAAAACATATGTTAAAGTACCTGAAAAGGACTAGAAATTATATGCTGGTTTACTAGGCAGATCATTTGCTCCCTATGGGTTACACAGATTCTGATTTCCAATCAGATAGGGATAACAGTAAGTTTACCTTGGGTTATATGTTTACATTGGGAGGTGGAGCTATAGTATGTGTTAGGACTGGTAGAGCTAGAGGGGGGGGGGATGAATAGATCGCTTCAGTTGGTTTTGTTGGTGCAAGATGCATCAGTGATGTCCTCCTCTAAGTGTTTCAATGTTTGACAATATGTTTAAGTCAGTGATACATTGAATAAGGGAAGGGTAGTCAAGAAAACTGGACTAAAGTGAACCAAAGTCCTAGTTAACCTAGGCACTAAGTCCTGGTTCTAAGAATTGGGCATAAAGACCTGGTGAGTGAAGCTGGGTACTAAGTCCTGGTTCGTGGAATTGGGCACTAAGTCCTGGCCGAGGGCTGGGCACCTAAGTCCTGGACCTAGAGTTTGGGCACGAAGTCTTGGTCTGAGGGATTGAGCAACTTAGCTGAGCGATGACTAAGGACAAGTAGAGACGGGTCGAGGGTCGAACGTCTTGAGATCCGAGAGTCTCTAAAGGCTAAGCAAAAGTCCACCCGAATGGACTGGGTGGCAACCGTCTCTTGAGAGGAGTAGGTTGAAAGCGCATTCCCGGGGGTGGGAACTTGCGTTGGTTCGACCTAGGGTTTCACAAAAATCCGAAGTCAGGACCATTTCCTTAAGGTTAAGATTATCTGCATGTTTGTCTTGTATTTATGTATCTTGCAGGTACCTAAAAGTGAAGACAAAGCAGGCAAATAACCAAACAAACAAGGCTGGAAAAGGGCTGCTAGGCATCCCCATTGAAGGAGGTGCCCTAATGGAGCCAGGCGCCTCATTGAAGAAGGTGCCTGTGTTCATTGAGGTGCCTCAATGGTCCAGGGTGCCCTGGACAAGAGACTTATCGGCTGTTGCGAGTTCGGCGCGGAGATAAGCTTTGACCAAGCCCTGTGAGGCACCCCCTTCAACACAGGCGCCCCCATGAGTACTATATAAAGGAGCTTCGACCCCTCAACTCAACACAACTTTCCGAAACCATTCTAAGCTTCCCAAGTGACGACAAAGCGCTAACGATGAAGCTCTACGACCAGGAGGCTCCAGGAGGAAGTGCGCGACACTTCGAAGGTCCAGATCGACGGAGTCTTCAACTTTGTTTTGTTCAGTTTGAGTTTACTTTCCCCACGTATTTTATCTATTCTTTTGATTGTAAACTGTGCACTGTAAGACGAGTTTCTCCACCTCCGGAAAGTCCGGAAAGGAGACCATTAGTGGACGGGCATTCCCGTGCTTAGACCTTGGATGTACTGACCCTGGGGGGGGTCGGGAACCAAGTAAAAATCCCACGTGCGTTGTGTTGTTTATTCGTTCTTATGTTTTCCGCTGTGCTACTAACTTTGTGTCCAGAATGAATATTCGTAAGTATACGATCAGAAGTTTCCACGAAATATTTACGGTCGATATTCACCCCTCTTCTATCGACGGCACCGGTCCAACAAGTGGTATCAGAGCTAGATCGCTCTTCACCGGACTAACTGCCGACGGAGCAAAGACGCCAGGAGTTGAGGGAGAGCCCAAGGGTGAATCAGGTACATTTTATTTTAGATGTCAGTTTTTAAATTACATATTACATGCTTTAAGTGCAGGGAGAGATGATACTATAAAAATCAGTGCCTTACTCGTAAGACTCGGAGCTCACCACCGGCGGCGAAGGAAATACCAGCGCTAAGAGTCCGGAGGGACAAGAGCAACGTGCAGTGCTTCAAATGTCAAAAACACGGACACTACAAGAATAAGTGTCCGGCGAAGGTACGAAAAATTTACATTCCAAAAAATTTACAAATTCCTGCACTGTCTTATGATAATTTAGATAATTTTTTTGATAAATTAGAATTATTGCATAGTCAAATAAAGATCTTGCATGACCAATTAGAAAATGTAAATAATGCTAAAATATCAGAAATTAATTGTTTAATCCTGAATGTCAATTCAGTAATTTCTAAAATAAATTATGATAATTTTAATTCTGGAAATTATGATAATTTTAGTTCTGAAAATTTGATAATTCTCAAAATTTTGATAATTCTAAAAATTCTGATAATTCTAAAAATTCTGATAATTCTGATAATTCTGAAAATTTTGATAATTTTAACTCTGAAAATCTTAAGGATAATTTTAAAATTATTTCTGAAAATATTAAGGATAATATTGAAATTCTTAAGAATAATCCTAAAATCAACTCTGAGATTCTTGAGGATAATATTGAAGTTATCTCTGAAAATCTTAAGGATAATCTTAAAATTATTTCTGAAAATATTAAGGATAATATTGAAATTCTCAAGAATAATCCTGAAATCAACTCTGAGATTATTGAGGATAATTTTTTAATTCTTAAGGATATTTTTGAGGATAGTGGAGATGAAATCTTCTTAGATGATAATTTAATTATCAAATTTTCAAATAATATTGAAGATTATTACAAAACATTAACTAGTGACCCAAATTACTCCACCTACTATGAGGATATTGAAGGATGTGATTTTAATGATGAGGATGAGGAGGAGATTGAATTTTCTGAGATTAAAGCTATAGTTAATAAAATCACAAAGATTCAAATAAATCAGATTTATTAGAAAAACTTGAAAAGATAAATAAAGAAGAAATAGTAAAGAAATCAGAAATTTTTGAAATAATGAAAATGATGAAGCTAAACCCACAATTATTATCTATCCCAGAAATTTTGAAATTTAAATCTTATTAAATCTTAACAATTTTTACCTTATTTATTTCAACCTTAAATAATCCTTAATTAACTTAATTTTAATTATCCTTAATTAACTTACATTTAATAATCCTTAATTAACTTAATTTTAATTATCCTTAATTAACTTAATCTTAATTAATCCTTATTTAATTTAAATTTAACTAATCTTCAATTAATGCAAAATCAATTAATCTTCAATTAATTCAAAGTCAATTAATCTTTAATTAATTCAAATTCAAGTAATTCCTAATTAATTCAATTAACTCTTAATTTAATAACTTCGATTAATTCAACTTCAATTAATTTTCAATTAAGTCTTAATTAATTCAACCTCAATTATTTCTTAATTTCAATTAAGTCTTAATTAATTCAACTTCAATTGACTTTAAGTAATTCTTAATTAATTCAATTTTAATTAATTCTGAATTCAGATCCAATTAATTCTTAAGTAACTTAAACTTGAATTAAATAAAATCTTATCCAAACCGTAACAATTAATTTAATAAAATTAAATATGTCAAAGTGGGTTGGCATATTCGTAGGTTCACACGACATGTATCAAATTGGGAATTTGATACATTTTTAGAAACTTAATTAAATAATCTGAAATGTTTGACTCATGCATAACTGCCATGCCATGCATCTGCTGTTTTTTTTAAATCCATGTCATGCCATTCATATTTAAATTTATGCATGATTTAGAACGGTTATAGGAAAAATACTAATTAAAACTTGAACAACCTAGTATTAGGTGGAGGTCAAATTAAAAGAGTTATTAAACATTTCAAAATAATGTGTTTTCATACACTATATTTTCAAAATCTTGTTGAAAACATAAGTAATTCATCTTTCAAAATATTATTATTTTAAAATGTTTTTTGTGGCTTATCAAATCATTTTTGAAATACCTTTTGAAATAATATTTTCTTGAGTTTGGAGAATTTCCAGGACACTTTGGGAAATGTCCTTGTAATTAACAAGGTTTCCTAGGATTGTGTCAGACTGGAAAAGAAACCAAGTCAAGTAAAATATTATGTTTTAAAAACAATATTTTTCGAAGTACTTTCAAAATATAAGTCAAGTAATTTTTTAAAAAGAATTTATACTTTTTAAAGAACTTATGTTTTTCTAATGTACTTATGTGTTTCAAACTCATAATATGTTTCAAAGTACTTATGTTTTTCAAAGTTCATAATATTTTTAAAAAATTATACTTATATTTTTCAAAAATTCATAATATCTTTTGAAAATACTTACATTTTTCAGAAAGCTCAATATATTTTTCAAAAGTACTTGCATTTTTCAAACTTAATATCTCTCAAAGTAAAAGTTTTTGCACAAATATTTTTCAATGGATTCTTTTAAAATGCAAAAATCTCTAAGTGAAATATTTTTTTATAAAAAAAGTGCATATTTTTCCAAGGAAAAATCATTTAAGTATGCAATTCTTTTTGAAAAATCTTTCTCAATAAATTTTTTTTTCAAGGTAATATTTTTTTAGGTGGAAAATTTTCTAGGTTTTCTGAAAGTACGAAATTTGTTTGATGCACAATACTTTTCAAAATATAATTTTCTGGTGCAATTGTTCTTGTTAACTAGCTCTCTGCTATGATTTTAAAGATTTATACTAAATACTTTCAAAACGAAATTCTTTTTCTCCTAAAAGATCAAAACTTATTTTCAAAATTTAGATCAGTTTTTCAAGGATCACAATTTTGCCCCCTTCAGCCAATCTAACTTAAGATATTGTCAAATATAAAAAAGGGGGAGATTGTTGGTGCAAGATGCATCAGTGATGCCCTCCTCTAAGTGTTTCAATGTTTTACAATATGCTTAAGTCATTGATACATTGAACAAGGGAAGGGTAGTCAAGAAAACTGGACCAAAGTGAACCAAAGTCCTAGTTAACCTAGGCACTAAGTCCTGGTTCTAAGAATTGGGCACTAAGACCTGGTGAGTGAAGCCGGGCACTAAGTCCTGGTTCATGGAATTGGGCACTAAGTCCTGGCCAAGGGCTGGGCACCTAAGACCTGACCGAGGGTTGGGCACTAAGTCCTGGTTCGTGGAATTGGGCACTAAGTCCTGGCCGAGGGTTGGGCACCTAAGTCCTGGGCCTAGGGTTTGGGCACGAAGTCTTGGTCCGAGGGATTGAGCAACTTAGCTGAGCGATGACTAAGGACATAAGTAGAGATGGGTCGAGGGTTGAACGTCTTGAGATCCGAGAGTCTCGAAGGCTAAGCAAAAGTCCACCCGAATGGACTGGGTGGCAACCGTCTCCCGAGAGGAGTGTAACGACCCGGAAAATTCTCATAATATTTTCTTTAAAATATTGAGCATGACTAGATAATTTTCCGAGGGACCTAGAAATATTAATACGAATTTTAGCCTAGAAATCCATATTTTCTCATTTAAATTGGGAAAAAATAAGCACTAATGGGCTTTATATGGGCTTTCTAGTACCATAATTATTGGTGAATTTTGGGTAAAAATTAATATAAATATAAAGAGATTTTAATGAGAAATATTAATATAATTATGGGGGAATTTTTAAGGGATTTTTGAAATAGTAGAAAATAAAATAAAAATAAAATACAAAAAATTAGTGCATGCACCAAGGATTAAACCTTGGACCTCTTGTACAATCATGCATGCTCTAACCAATTCACCTAGCAAGGGAGTGCTATGAGGAAATGAAGTGGATTGTGGTTAAGGCTTAGGGAAAATGAAGGGTCATCCACCATGACTCTTCACTTGCCCTCCTTAATGTGTTATAAAGAGGGGGCTTAGGAGTTACTTTCTTCCTTCCATCAATTCCATCTTTCTTCTTCCTCCTCCCTCACTCTAGCCGAAACTTCAAGGAGAGTTTTCCTTTGGAAAACTTCACAAGAGGGCTCAATCTTCAAGAGCTAAGGGTCATCTACAAGGCTACAAGGGCAAAGGGTGATCAAGGGACAACAAGGTCTTCATCATCTTCCCTTTTTAAGGTCTAAAAACCAAGATAACCCAAGGTAAGACTCCCTCACCTGTGGTATAATGGTTTTTGAGTTATTTTCATGATACAAGAAATTGTTTGAACCATATATGAAGAAACACCAAAGTTAGGGCTACCAAGGGTTTCAGCCACCATAGGTTTCTATGGTTTGGTTTGGATCCAACTCTTTAATATTGTTCCTTATATTTTCTTATGTGGTAAGAGATGTTAATAGGGGTTATGTGAAAGTTTTTTCATGATTTAAGGCCCTAGTAACTTTCGGCCAAGATGGGTTTTAGGGCAAGGGGTTAGGGTTAACTCCAAGCAAGGGTTCAAATGTTTTCCTATGGAAGTATATGTAAGTTATAGGATGTAAATTTATAACTTTATGAATTTATTCATGTGATGGTGACCCATTAGGGTTTCGGCCAAGGTCCCAAGGTAGGGCTAGGGTTTAGGATTTACTCCAATCATGGGGTTTAATGGCTCCCTATGGTCTTGTATGTAATGTATGAGTGTTCTTTTACTTATGGAACCCTTCCTATTGATTGAATGGTGGAGTTTCATGCCAAGGAACTTTCAGCCAACTCCCAAGATTTAGGGTTTGGGTTGGGTTAAGACCACAAGGATGCATGTTTGTAGGGTACTATGATGTATATAGATGTTTAAGTATGTTGGAAGAATGTTTATGCCAATTGAAACCCTAACTTATGTGTCATGAATTATATGTTAGGTCACTTGTAATGATGATTCATAAATGTTTAGACATGTGCCATGAACCCAAGGAAATGTATCATTTATGAAAGGACCTAGGCATGTTTTTCCATGTACCATGACCATGCATATTTTTATGAATTAAGATGCTAATTATGTAGGTATGCCATGATTTAGGAATGATATGTATGCATGCCATGATTTATGAATAATATGAATGTATGCCATGATTTATGAATGATATGTATGCATGTCCTGTTTATGGATGAAATGATGAATGAAGTTAAAGTTCATGCCTTCAAGGCATAATGGTGATATGGAATGAGAATGATGAATGAAATGAGGTTCATGCCTTCAAGGCATAATGATGATGTTAAGCATTAAGAATGAATGAATATGCTATGAATGTTTTGTGAATGAAGAAACATGTGAAAGTATTTTATTTTAAGAATGGGCTTGTACCGGACCTGAATAAGGTCCACGGTTCTGGACTACCGATGAAGCTGTCCACGGTTCGGGACTACCGATGAAGCTGTCCTTACGGTTCGGGACTACCGATGAAGCTGTCCTTACCTTAGTAGGTCGAGATTAGCTACCTCGTATTTACTTAGGGATGCGCGCATATGATGAATGAATGTGGTACAAGCCAGGGCCCCAATGAATGTTATGATTATGTTTTTAAAAGTATGATTTTAAACTAAGCATCCTTATGATATAAGCATTTGCCCATGCATCCATCCATGTTATACATTATGTTTATGAAAAGTATGTTTATGCAAGGTATGTTGATGCAAAGCATGATAATGCAAAGTAGGTTCATGTTAATTATGATGCCATGATTATGTTTATGTTTAGGTTAATTATGATGCCATGATTATGTTTATGTTCACGTTAATTATGATGCCATGATTATGTTTATGTTCATGTTAATTATGATGCCATGATTATGTTTATGTTCATGTTAATTATGATGCCATGATTATGTTTATGTTCATGTTAGTTATGCTACTATGATTGTGTTTATGTTCATGCTAAGTTATGATGCCATGATTTCATTTATGTTCATGCTAAAGTATGATGCCACGATATCTATGTACATGCTAAATTCGGATGCCATGATTTTATTTATGTTTATGCTAAAACGATGATGCCATGATTGTGTAAATGTTCATGATAGGAAGTATGCTATGATATGTAGGATTGAAGCATTATGTTCATGTTTATACGACATATGGATTTTGTGAGTAGGAAAAGGGTTTTACTAAGCCTCCGTGCTTATAGTCTTATTTTCTTATACCGCAGATCAAGCAAGAGATTTCTAAGGGAAGCAGCAGGAGAGGCTAGAACATGGATGTGTAGTAGTGACATGGCCAAGAAACCCTCTCGTTTCACTTATTGTTTGTTTTATGATCTGACAATGCTTACTTTAGGTTATGCTTGACTTATGATAGTTATGCCTAAGAAACAACCTACTATTCGTGAAGTTATGGATAAATTACTTGCTACCTGAAATGCTTATGAATAAGTCATGGAAAGTTGATATCATGATGCTATGCATGCTGATAATATGTTACCTGAAATGCTTATGAATAAGTTATGGAAAGTTGATGTCATGATGTTAGGTATGCTAGTAATATGTTAAGCATAATGTCACCATGTCCATGAATGATAACCCAGACATGTGTATATGATTTAAGTACTAGTTATTCCACTGCATTAAGATGTTACATATGCACATGTATGTTTAGCGTAACGCCGCTTAAAAAAAAAGCGGGCGTTACAAGGAGTAGGTTGAAGGCGCGTTCCCGGGGGTGGGAATTTGCATCGGTTCGACCTAGGGTTTTGCAAAAATCTGAAGTCAGAACCATTTCCTTAAGGTTAAGATTATCTACATGTTTGCCTTGTATTTATGTATCTTGCAGGTACCTAAAAGTGAAGACAAAGCAGGCAAACAACCAAACAAACAAGGCTGGAAAAGGGCTGCTAGGCGTCCCCATTGAAGGAGGCGCCCTAATGGAGCCAGGCACCTCATTGAAGCAGGCGCTCGTGTTCATTGAGGCGCCTCAATGGTCCAGGGCACCCTGGTCAAGAGACTTATCGGCTGCTGCGAGTTCAGCGCGGAGATAAGTTTTGACCAAGCCCTGTGAGGCACCCCCTTCAACACAGGCGCCCCCATGAGTACTATATAAAGGGGCTTCGACCCCTCAACTCAACACAACTTTCCGAAACCATTCTAAGCTTCCCAAGTGATGACAAAGCGCTAACGACGAAGCTCTACGACCAGGAGGCTCCAGGAGGAAGTGCGCGACACTTCGAAGGTCCAGATCGGCGGAGTCTTCAACTTTGTTTTGTTCGGTTTAAATTTACTTTCCGCACGTATTTTATCTATTCTTTGATTGTAAACTGTTCACTCTAAGACAGGTTTCTCCACCTCCGGAAAGTCCGGAAAGGAGACCATTAGTGGACGGACGTTCCCGTGCTTAGGCATTGGATGTACTGACCCTGGGGGGGT
This sequence comes from Boesenbergia rotunda, assembly GCA_024364735.1. Taxonomy (NCBI): domain Eukaryota; kingdom Viridiplantae; phylum Streptophyta; class Magnoliopsida; order Zingiberales; family Zingiberaceae; genus Boesenbergia; species Boesenbergia rotunda. The sequence goes on along the minus strand of JAGFNQ010006551.1, from coordinate 76,187 downwards.
CGGGAACCAAGTAAAAATCTCGCGTGCACTGTGTTGTTTATTTGTTCTTTTGTTTTCCGCTGTGCTACTAACTTTGTGTCCAGAATGAATATTCATAAGTATACGATCAAAAGTTTCCACGAAAGATTTATGGTCGATATTCATCCCCCCTCTATCGACGACACCGGTCCAACAGGTTTTTCTTCTTCACAGTAGAATCTAGAAGCCAACCACCTCCAAATACAATGCTAACGCTTTGATTTACTTGGTCTCCACCTCCTTGAGGTGACTAATCCAAGGGTCCACATGAGCGATCACAGATTTCACTATGAAACCTCCTTCACGGAACAACACCGAAGGTGGAGAAACCCTTTTACAACAACCTTGAAAGCTTTCACGAAAAGAACAACACAAAGGAGAAGAAGAAGAGAAATATTACAATCTAGTCTTGATTCTCCTTCCTTTGGTTGCTTGAAGATGGTGTTGAAGACTTGAGCAGAGAACTTGAACACCAAGCTGATCAGAATCGCAATGGAACATTAGTGTTTGCTTTTTTGCTTTGCCGCCTGCTTTTAACGGTCTTCTCTGCATCTTTGTGGCGTCACGAATTGATTGGTGAAAACTCCAATCGATTACCATTTAGCCATTGAACAGTACAGATCTCGGATGAACGGCTGTGATTACGCTATTTTGAACTTGAATCGATTGGGAGCATGCACTGGTTGATTAGTCTCTTTAATCGATTCAGGACCCTTCTGTTCAAGCGAGGGATGTGTCCCAATCGATTAATCAATCGATTAAGAGGTGCCATAATCGATTAGGGAGCTTTCTGTTTTCACACAGAATGACTCATAATCGATTACACAGTTTTCTGTTTTCGCACAAAATATCTCCCAATCGATTAAGAAGTGCCCTAATCGATTGACCAATCGATTAGGGAGCTTTCTGTATTCGCACAGAATGACTCGTAATTGATTGACTAAACGATTACACAACTTTTTGTTTTCACACAAAATATCTCCCAATCGATCGACCAATTGATTGATGGCTTCTGAATCAATTGACTGATCGATTAGGGAGCATTTTGTTTTCGCACAAAATGGTTCCTAATCGATTCACCAATTGATTGATCTCCATTTAATCGATTTCCTAATCGATTGATACACTTATATTTAGGATTCTCAATCCTAAATATCCCTGCGTTGATCTCAATCGATCCAATTACCTTGTGCCAGCGAAACCTCTTGTTTTCTGGACTTCATGCCTGGAGCTTCCTCATCTCCGGGTCTTCATGCCAAGAGTCCAGTCCCCGACCATCCTTTGGACTTCTTACTTGGAGCTTCCTCATCTCCGGGTCTTCATGGCAAGAATCCGGTCCTCGACCATTCCTTGGACTTCTTACATTACTGCACACTAAAACTCAATGTTAAATCCAATGTATTAACTTAAACTTAAACAACTGTCAATCTTTGAAACTTCTTATTTAGGGCATGATTGCATCTACAATCTCCCCCTTTTTGATGTTTGACAATCTATTTAAGTTTAAGCTAACTTTCAACATAATATCAACGATATCAATACAATAAGCACATAATGAAGTCATTACAAGCATCAAGCATAATCTTAAATATCAACAATTCTCCCCCTTTGCCAAATATCAAAATGGCGAAGTAACAAAAGCTCCCCCTCAATCTAAGCAATATACAAAATATGAACACGCATAAGTAAGTAAGTAAGTGAATAAGAAAAAACATAATTGAACACATATGAGTAATGCACAAAATCTCAACAATGTATAAAATGTTATCTTATTTTACAACCATCAAAAGTTAGCATATCCACATATGGAATACATAACAATTGGCCACCAAAATAATACCTGACTAAGGAATGAGTACACACATTAGGGTGTAAAGTAAAAATCAACTAGCTCAGTGGTAGGATCGGCAGCTGAGGACCCGACAACATCGGGAAGAGCGGAACTCCCCGGAGTGGTGGCAGTCGCTGGAGATGGAACATCAGGGGGCGGCTGAGGAAGAGGCTGACCGCTCATCCAGGAATGCAACATAACTTGCAGTGAAGCAATGTCTGACCGTGTATCCTGCTAGCAATGCTGAATATCCATGAGATGTGTCTGCACCTTGAAATGATGAAGCTCAATCTCCAACCGCAGCTCCTCAAACCTGGTGTCCATGGTCTCCTCAAATGCAAGGACCCTGGCTCGAAGGTCCTCATCCTCATCGTCCTCAGGGGCAGCTACAGTAGCCTGTCCAGCCCCGGGTCATGCTCGCGGCCCCTCTCCGGCTTGACGTCCATCAATCCATCTAATGGCCCCGAACTCACTCGTCATCCCAGACTTGGAGAAGGAGCGCGCTGAAATTCTGGAATACTTGACAGTCATGGGTTCCACCTTCCCACGCATGACATCTATACGCATGGATGCAAGCCACTCTGTAATGATAGGACCAAAAGGCATGTGGACTGTACAATGCACGAGCTGAGTAAAATATACGATGGAATGAAAGATGTTAAGGGAAATATTGACATCAAGACCCTCTTGAAGAGCATAAGTCAAGAAGAACTGGGAATGTCTGATAGTCGCTAAGGCACGAGATATGATTGGCAAAAGACAGTTTATGATGACTTTATAGAAAGCATAGTCCTCAGCCGAGAGCTCAAGAGCAGAAAGGTGTTAATGTTGGCATGAGGACCATCCGGACGAGGACGATGGAAAAAGTGATGATACATAGAGTCGATGGAAATATGCTCAAAAGGTGGAGGTAAGAGCTCAGGAAATGTGGGAAAGAATACAAAGTCACTAGTAGAAGGACGACAAACTAGGAACTCCTGAAGAACCTCACAACTGAAATCTAGATTCTGTTTTGCCACCCTAGTTTTATAATTGACTCCATATGAGGTGTGTAGATTGTTGTAAAATTCAGAAACCAAACCTACATTGACTCCTCTTTCACAATATACAATGGACTCAAGTTTATATGTTTCAATGATCCGAAACACATCAAAACAATGATCATGGAAGTACTGATGGTCAAGGGATCTAGGTGCTATGAGTTTGAACACATTTCTACCTTATGTCTATTGATAAGCGACATTTGAAAAGCGGGCATCTGTAGGTGGCTGAGGGCGAGAAGACCCTACACCCGCCTCATCTACCCGTTGTTTCTTCCTATTATGATCAACCATATACCATCCAAGAGATGAACACGATGTGAAGACCATACAGAGATGCAATGTGAGGTTAGGGTTAGGGTAAATAAGGAACAAGATGGAATGATGTATGCATGCAAAAGATTGAACACGAAACAAACACATGAACAAAAGGAAGCAACAAAGACAACTTGATTAGCCAAAACCAAGATAAGTAAGTAAGGGAAAGAAAAAGAAGATAGAGTTAGGTTTACTTTGGCACCATTCAGTGAAGAAGAAGCTAGAATAGAGAGAAGAAATCATTGCCCGAGCGTTTGTGAGAAGCAAAGTCGCAGCGAACAGGGCGTCGAGAAAACGAGGAAGCGCGTTGACAGAGGGAAGAAATGGCTAGGGTTTGGAAGAGGGAGCATGCGGGAGAAGGGTTTTGGGAGATTTGGGATGGCGACTTGCATTTAGGGCATGAGGTAAGTGATAGGACGGGGTTAGGTGAGCCACTTTAAGACCCGTAATCAATTTAGCAATCGATTACGACCCTGTTAAATTAATCCATTGATCAATTATAAGAGTGTGTAATCGATTGCAGGATCGATTACGGGAGTGCGTATTATTCGATCGATTACGACCATGCATAATCGATCAATTGATCGATTAAGCAGCATTCTGTGCCTGCTAGCGAAATTGCTCTAATCGATTAGTGAATCGATTCAGAGAGATTCTGTGGAAGTTTGTAAAGCCACCAATCGATTGATAACTGTCATCAATCGATTGGAATAATTGATAAACGCTGAAATTTATACTCAATCGTGGCATTCTTCAATTCCTATGGGTTAAGGTAAGATCACAAGGTCTCACAAGACCTGGTATGCGAGAATAAGTGTGTCCAAAGGATTGAATATTTGTTCTTTTCCTTGAAATATCCAATCATGATCTTCGAACTAAATACACATTAATGGAGTACTAGTCTTCCCCATGATTGGTCAAGCTAATGATTTATGGTGAATCTAATCTTCTTACTCAAAGTAATGCATCATAACAAGCATTATGAGCAAGAGGATTAACCCTAACATCTCACTCCCATCTAGAAATGCACAAGCAAGGGAAGACCTATGTTCTTGTGAGATGCATTAGAAGGCAAGTGAGTTGAGTATCTTGAAGTGATCATGTAGGATTATTCAATATGACACATTCCTAATTCTCTTTGTAAGTAACTAAATTCAGATTCTGGAAGAGGTTTGGTGAAAGGATCTGCAAGATTTGATTTTGACTCAACATATTTAAGAACAATATCACTACTAGACACATGATCTCTAATAAAATGATGTTTAATTTCAATATGCTTGATTCTTGAATGATGAACCGGATTTTTGGTCAAGTTTATGGTACTCACATTGTCACAAAAAATTTGCACATTTTTATAGATGAGTTTATAATCTTCTAAGGTATGAGTCATCCATAATAATTGAGACACACATTCGTCCATAGCTATATATTCGACTTCGATTGTGGAGAGTGCTACATAATGTTGCTTTCTACTTGACCAACTCACCAAGGAGGATCCCAAAAATTGGCATCCACCACTAGTGCTTTTCCGATCCAATTTACACCTGGCATAATCCGAATCGGAGAATCCTACAAGATCAAAGGTTTCGGTTCTAGGGTACCACAAACCCACACTTTGAGTCCCTTTAAGATAACAAAGAATCCGTTTGATTGCACATAAATGTGATTCGTTAGCACAAGCTTGATATCTTGCACACATACCCACGATAAATAATATGTCGGGTCTACTAGCCGTGAGATAAAGGAGACTACATATAGCACTACGATACATTTTGGGATCAACTTCTTTACCTTCAATATCATTGTCTAACTTAGTTTTAGTTGTCATAGTGGTAGATATTTCTTTTGCACTTTCCATCCTAAATTTCTTAATGATTTCTTTTATATATTTGGATTGATGAATATATATGCCATCTTTTGTTTGTTTAATTTGTAAACCTAAGAAAAATGTTAATTCACCCACTAAGCTCATTTCAAACTCACTTTCCATGTGATTTATGAACTCATTTAGATAGTCTTTGTTTGTGAACCTACAAATAATGTCATCTACATAGACTTGGGTCACAAAAATATCTTCCCCACTAGTCTTTAAAAATAATATAGGATCAATTTTTCCTCTATGAAAGCCATTTGACACTGAAAATGTTGACAACCGTTCATACCAAGCACGAGGTGCTTGTTTTAGTCCATACAATGCCTTCTTAAGCTTGTATATATGGTTTGGAAATTCTAAATCTTCAAACCCTGTAGGTTGCTCAACATAGACTTCTTCTTTGATAAAACCATTTAAAAATGCTGATTTTACATCCATTTGATACAACTTAAATCCTTTATGGGCGATAAATGCCAACATCATCCTAATACACTCTAACCGAGCTACCGGTGCATAAGTTTTATCATAGTCCAACCCTTCGACTTGATTAAAGCCACTAACAACTAATCTAGCTTTATTTCTCACAATCATTCCCTTATCTCAAGTTTGTTCCTAAAAATCCACTTTGTATCAATAATTGATTTTCCTTTGGATCTAGGAACTAACTCCCAAACTTGACTTCTCTCAAATTGAGATAATTCATCAAGCATTGCCAAAATCTAATCGGGATCAAGCAATGCATCATCTATGACTTTTGGCTCAATTTGTGAGATTAGAGCTACTTGACTCCCTTTATTTTGAAAATAAGATCGAGTTCGAACCCCATGTGTAATGTCGCCCACTACTTGCTCTAAAGGATGGTTTGCACATGTCCTCGTGGGTCTTGGTTCTTGAGTTGTAGTGATTACATTCTCAAGTGGTAACTCAATAATACCTTCCGTTTCACTTTCTTCTTTCTCAAGATTATTTTCCTCTTCTAATGTCAATTTCTCCAATTCAAATTGTACTTCCTCCTCTATTGCTTTATTAAAACTTGAGCTTAGATTTTCTTCAAAAATCACATTTAGAGACTCTTCAACTATTTTGGATCTCTTGTTGTAAACTCTATAGGCTTTGCTATGAGTAGAATACCCTACAAGAATACTTTCATCCGCCTTGGCGGAAAATTTTTCTAAGTGATCTTTGGTGTTTAAAATATATACTTTACATCCAAACACTCTAAGATGTTTTATTATAGGAGGTTTACCAAACCACAACTTATGAGGTATTTTGTTAAAAAATCTATGTATTAGAGACTTATTTTGCACATAACATGCCGTATTAATTGCTTCGGCCCATAGATAACTATGAAGTGAGTATTCATTGAACATGCTCCTAGCGGCCTCTTGTATGACTTTATTGTTTCTCTCAACAACCCCATTTTGTTGTGGTGTCCTAGGGGTAGAGAAATCATGCTTATATCCATTTTGTGAGCAAAATTTTTTAAATCTTTCATTTTCAAATTCACCTCCATGATCACTTCTTAATCTATTGATTTTCTGATTTTTCTCATTTTCTACTCTTCTACAAAAAGCAATCAATGTTTTTAAGTTATGAACCTTATGCTTTAAGAAAAACACCCAAGTGTATCTAGTGAAGTCATCTATTACGACTAAACAATATCTACTATCATTCAAGGAAACATGCTTACTACTATCAAACAAATCCATATGTAATAGTTTCAATGCAGTAGATGTACTTAAATTCATTTTACCTTTGTGGGTAGCCTTGGTTTGCTTACCCATTTGATATGCATCACATAGTTTGTCTTTTTGAAGCTTCAATTTTGGAAATCCTTGCACTAACTCATTTTTGATAGTCTTTTGATGTGTCTCATGTTGGTATGAGCAAGTCTCCGATGCCAAAGCCAAGTCTCTTCCTCTTTAGACATGAAACACTTAGCAAACACATTAGTAGCACCAAATAGTTCAACTTGGTAAATGTTTTCCTTTCTATGACCAATAAGCATGATAGTGTTTAGTTCACTATGCTTAATTAGACATTGAGATGAGTCAAACTCAACTCTATATCCCGAGTCACATAGTTGACTAACACTTAGTAGATTGAAAGCCATACCTTTCACTAATAGAATATTCCTAATTATAAATTGTTCATAAATTTTAATATCTCCTATTACAATAACTTTCAATTCACCATTATTGCCAAAGGAAATGGTACCTTTATTTTTGTTTTTGAGTGATGAAAATTTTGATATCCCGTCATGTGCCTAGAGCATCCACTATCAATAAACCATGTTGTTGGATGCTCCCCCTTGACTTTGGGTCCAATAGCATCTATAACATATTGCTTGGGTACCTAAGCTTGTGCAGTTTAACTTTTGAAACATGATATCCACTAACAAGGGACATAAAGTTAACTTCCTTATCTTTTGATTTATACCCTAATCCTACCTTGTTATAAACTGTTCGTGTTAGGATGTATACTAAAAGCCTTGCTTTTGGTATAAGAATATCTACATTTTGAAAGAGAATCACATAATCACAGGTTGCATATTTATATTAGTATATGCACAAAATGTCTCATACTTTGCATTGTAGATAACGTGGTGTGTGGTGACGCACAGAAGATCATGTTATCAGTTCCTTGTAGAGTATAAGTAAGAGGCTCACAACCGAGATGGAGTTGGACAAACCATCGGGATGGTTGTAGTGTAATTAGGTGTGGTTTGTCTTAACCATAAAATTACACTAGTGCGTTTTATGTGCATTGAGTATGACCAAAATAGAGATCATCCAATTTATATTGATTTTATAATCGGATTAGACCTCGGTTTTATTATGGAGTACAATCTCTAAATCCCGAAATAATAATGGGCACGTGTAATTAATTATTGTTTCTTTGATTTACCAATGAGCGAGATTTATTCTGCTAAATCAATAGGCCAGGTAAATTGGGAAACAATGTTATTTACATGGTGTGCCGTTGATTATTGATGGAATCCGTGTCCTGGTGAGTCGAGATGATGATGCCCCCTTGATAAGCTCATAAGGTTCATCATGTTAAATCTTGCAAGTGGACTATGGTCCAACATGATGAAAAGGTTGAGTGGTACTAGTCAAGGATCAAGAGGTTGATTAATTAAAATTGTCAGTAATTTAAATTAATCGATAGACATTCGATATCTTAAACACGGAAAGATGGATGTGCTCATAATAGGTGGAGCCCATATGAAAATATGGGGGTTGGTGAGGAAGTTCAATGGGGATCTTTTAGTGGAATGGATCTCCATCAATGGATCAGATTTGGATCCATTAGCGGGCCAAGACTCAACTCCTCCTCATGGTCCCTATTGTAGCCCTATATATACCCCATAGGAGTCATGAAACCAAGGGGACAATTAATCAAGAATTAATCCACAATTAATCATCCAATAAACAAAAACCTTTCTCTCCCTTCTCTCTCTTAGGGTTGTGGCAACCCTTATTGTGGCCGGTGACAACAAAGAGAAGAAGGGGAAGGGAAAGACCTCTTCTCCACTGGTTTCTTCTTCCTCTCTTCTCCCTTTTGGCCAGAGTAATCCCTGGGATAGCTAGAACTGGCGGACCAAAGGAGAAAAGAGGCTGTTTGTAACGACCCACCTTCTAGTACACTAAGCTTTAAGGCGGATCGCTACGTAAATATATATATCTAACTGATTTCTGACTGAGTAACTTAGGAATTTCAACAACGATATGTAAAAGCATAAACATAAACGTGCCAAGTTTGCATCAACTTCTTATTGAGACCATTCATTATTCATATCTAAGGGCATTCTTAGCTACTACATGTCATTCTATATGGTGCATATATCTTAAAACAAGCATATCCTAAGTATTTAGCATGTAGATCAAAAGTATCAAGTTCTTATCTCTAAAGCTTAAGCATGGATTTAAATTACCATATTACAAGTAGTAACTCATATCATTCAACATTCGCTAAGCAAGTATAAACCCAGGTAAATAAACTACTTTAATATACTAGGCACCACAAATAACGAGTCTAAACAGGTTAATACATGGTTCTCATAATATATCGTGAAATAACTAAAGAAGCATAAACAAGAAAACTAAAGAAGCATACTAGGCACCACGAATACAAGTCTAATTAAGTTCATACATGGTTCACTTAATATATTGCGGAATAACTAAAGAAGCATAAAAAAGGGTTATTCTATGCTTTGCAAGTTCCGAAGACTTTTATTCCAACTCCACCATCACACACACTTTGCATCAAGCCCGCCGCCTCCGCTACTAGTGCTTTCCTTTACCTGTATCTGCAGTATAAGGAAATGCAAACTAATAAGCATAAAGCTTAGTAAGTACCATCTAGCCTCACAAAACTATGAAAACTCGAATCATGCTTTTGGAAAACATGTTATGCACATACATGCTCATATCCATAAGAAATCATGCTAGGCTCATGCTAAACTACATATCATAGAATGTCATGACATATAACTGAGACAGGGCACATACTGAACTAAAACTGAAAAGTAAGCTATAGCATGACATACATATCTGAACTGGAACTGAACTAACTAACATAAAACTAATTATTAAATTCACCACATGCTAAAATGAATTTCTGAAAACTAAATACATATAATAGGTGAAAGTAATAATCAACTGCTGTGGGCCCGGCAATGTACCAACTGTGCACGCATCCCTAATAAACCTGAGGTAGCAAATCCCGAATCCATTAGGGTTCTACTAGGTTATCTAAACCTAGGGGAAACTAGGAGCCCATCCCATACTAGGTTATCTAAACCTAGAGGCAACTTGGAGCCTATCCCTGGACCGGAGTCCGGTACAATGCCACTGAAAATAAAATAGTCCTTTATACTTTTCTTTCCTTTTCTGATTCTTGCTTTTACTAGGTTATCTAAACCTAGGGGCAACTAGGAGCCCATCCCGTTGGACCTTGGTCCCAATCATAACTGGAGCAAGAATTTCTATTCTTTAATGCTTTCTATAGCATTAACTGAACTGAACATTTTAACAAACACCTAACGTGCGTGCTTGTTCATAATTTATGATTTCTAATCGTAGAACATACATATAAGGAGATAAAGCATACGGAAAATCGACCGAAACTACTTATACTGCAGGTGAGGGGTACTTACTTCATGCGCTTGTTCTTACGACTCTAAAGCGTAGGTTTTTGGGAAAAGGAACGATCCTTAGAGTTTCGGAGAGCTTCTAACGGAGAATTCTTCCTCGGAGAGATTTCCTAACGTAGCCTACTTCTTAAATCCTTTGGATCTTCCCTTGGTTCACGCGCGCGGGAGAGAGAGAGCGAGAGGAGAGGTCGCGTGCGTGAGGGAGGGCGTCGGCGTCGCTGGGTTAGGAGAAAATTAACCTAAAACTCGTAACTCCCTCTTTTATACTTAGGGGGGGGGGCGAATTTAACTAATTCTACCTTATCTATTGTTTCCCTTAATCTATTTCAACAAAACCAAATCGCTCTCTTGGTAAGTCCATTCCTCTCTCACACCTTAGGTTTAGGGATCAAATCTCACTTAAACGTTTTTTTCCTTTTTATCCCTTTTTGTCACTTTCGTTTATGGAAAAATTCTATAAAAATATCCATAAATTCGTAATAAATTATAAGATATTTCTAAAATTAGTTTTAAGAATTTTCGGGCGTTACAATCCCCCATACCTTATAAAAAGTTCATCCTCGAACTTAAAACAACTCTGGGTATTTCTGTCTCATGCTGTCCTCTGGTTCCCATGTTGCCTCTTCTACTTTGTGATTTTGCCATATGACTTTCACTAATGGTACCTCCTTGTTTTGCAATTTCTTAACTGCTCGGTCTATTATTTGAATAGGCCGACTATCATAACTGAGATCTTCGCGAACTTGTACCGTCTGTGGCTCTATCACCTGGGTGGCATCTGGGATATGCTTCTTCAGCATGGAAACATGAAATACATTGTGGATAACTGACATCTCCTGAGGTAGCTCCAACTCATAAGCTACTTTGCCAACTCTTCTAGTGATGGGGTATGGTCCTACATATCTGGGACTTAGCTTGCCCTTCTTCCCAAAACGCATTACTCCCTTCATGGGAGCCACCCTGAGGAACACTGAATCCCCAACTTCAAACTCTAATGGTCTGCGCAGTGTATCAGCATAGCTCTTCTGGCGGCTTTGAGCTGTTTCTATTCTCTGGCGGATCTGCTGTATGGCTATGGTGGTATCATCTATAAGATCTGTCTGTAGGCCTTACTCTTGCCTCTCACCACCCTCGTACCAGCAGATAGGAGATCTACACCTCCGCCAATATAAAGCCTCATAGGGTGCCATGCCGATAGTGGCCTGATAACTATTGTTGTAGGCGAATTCTGCTAAGCATAGGTATCTGCACCAACTGCCCTTGAAATCTAGAGCACAAGCTCTGAGCATATCTTCTAGTACTTGATTAACTCTCTCTGTTTGACCATCTGTCTGAGGATGGAAAGCTGTGCTAAACTTCAGTTTGGTGCCTAGTGCTGTCTGTACGCACTCCCAGAAGTGTGAAGTGAACCTACTGTCTCTATCTGAGATGATAGTCCTAGGGACCCCATGTAGTCTGACGATCTCCTTGAGGTATAACTGAGCTAGATGTTCCATGGAATAAGAGATCCTGATAGCTAGGAAGTGGGCAGACTTAGTCAATCTGTCTACTATTACCCAGATTGCATCATATCCATTCGTGGTTCTGGGTAGTCCCACTATAAAATCCATGGAAATATCTTCCCATTTCCATTCTGGAATCTGAATAGGCTGCAGAACTCCACCTGGTCTCTGATGTTCTGCCTTGACTCTTTGGCATGTCAGACAGGTACTGACATATCTGGCAATGTCTCTCTTCATCCCAGACCACCAAAAACGTCCCCTGAGGTCTTGGTACATTTTGGTGGAACCAGGATGCATTGCATAAGGAGATCTATGTGCGTCTTCTAGGATCTTCCTTCGAAGCTCTTCTTGGTTCGGAACACATAAGCGGTCACCGTAGTGCAGGGTCCCATTATCTGATAGGCGAAATTCTCCATTTTCGGCTTCTGCTATCCCCTGCTTGATTTTCTGAAGGTCAGGATCTTGATCTTGTGCTGTCTGGATGTCTTCAATCAGGGTTGATGCTAATGTCAAAGTGGAGAGCTGTCCAACTAAAATTTCCAGTCCGAACTCTGTTAACTCTTTCCGAAGGGGCTGTGACATCGTGGACAAAGCTAGTAGGGTGGCACTAGATTTCCTGCTAAGCGCGTTTGCCACCTTATTAGCTTTACCTGGGTGGTAGAGGATGTCAATGTCATAATCCTTGACCAGCTCAAGCCATCTGCGTTGCCTCATGTTCAGTTCCTTCTGAGTAAAGAAATACTTCAGACTTTGATGATCTGTGAAAATCCTACACTGAGCTCCGTATAAGTAATGCCTCCAGATCTTGAGAGCAAACACTACTGTAGCTAGCTCAAGGTCATGAGTAGGGTAGTTCTTTTCATAATCCTTGAGTTGTCTAGAGGCATAGGCGATAACCTTGCCATTCTGCATCAGCACTGCTCCAAGTCCTAATTTAGAAGCATCACTATATATGTCGAAGCTGTCAGTGGTCTCTGGAAGAGTCAGGATGGGAGCACTAGTCAATCTTCTCTTTAATTCTGTAAAACTGTTCTTGCAGTCCTCTGTCCACTGAAACTTCCTGTTCTTCCTGGTAAGAGCTGTCAGTGGGGAGGCTATTCTGGAGAAATCTTCTACAAACTTCCTGTAGTAACCGGCTAGGCCCAGAAAACTTCTGATCTCACTGGCATTCTTCGGTCTAACCCAGTTACTTACTGCTTCTATTTTGCTGGGGTTTACCATCACACCATCCTTAGAGATGATGTGACCCAGAAAAGACACCTGATCGAGCCAAAACTCACATTTTGAGAATTTTGCATACAGTTGGCTCTGCTGAAGAATCTGTAATACTGTCCTGAGATGTTCAGCATGTTCCTCCTGAGTTCCTGAGTAGATAAGAATGTCATCAATGAAGACGATGACAAACTTATCTAAGTATTCCCGGAATACTCTGTTCATGAGGTCCATAAATGTCGCTGGAGCATTTGTGACCCCAAAAGGCATGACTACAAACTCGTAGTGCCCATATTTGGTTCTGAAAGCTGTCTTCGGAATATCACCCTCTCTGACTTTGACCTGGTGATAGCCGGATCTCAAATCTATCTTTGAGAAGACTGTGGATCCCTTTAGCTGGTCGAACAAATCATCGATCCTGGGTAGAGGGTACCGGTTCTTGATGGTGACTTGATTCAGAGCCCGGTAATCTATACACAGGCGCATGGACCCGTCTTTCTTCTTCACGAACAACACTGGAGCTCCCCAAGGTGAATGACTAGGGCGTATGAAGCCCTTGTCGAGCAACTCCTGTAGTTGCTCCCAAAGTTCTCTTAATTCTGCTGGAGCCATACGGTATGGTGCTTTTGAAATGGGGTTGGTACCTGGAATGAGATCTATCTCAAACTCTATCTCCCTGTCTGGTGCTAAGCCTGGTAACTCGTCAGGGAAGACTGCTGGGTAGTCACATACCACTGGGACCTCTTCTAGCTTTTGGTCCTTGACTTGTTCGGCATGGACTACATGTGCTAGAAATCCAGCACATCCTGTACTCAGTAGTTTCCGTGCTTTCATGGCGGAGAGAAATTTCTTAGCCTTCTTCTTCGGTTCTCCGATGTATTCAAACTGCTCTCCTGTCTCTGGTTGGAATACAACTTTCCTTTTTCGGCACTCTATAGAAGCGCCGTATTTGCTCAGGAAGTCCATCCCAAAAATGACATCATAGTCGGACATATTCAGTATTACCAGATTACAGTAGAGCTCCATGTCTGAGATGCCGACTGGTATGGCACGGAGCCAGTGTGTGGATGCCATGATGTCTCCGGAGGGCAAGGTAGTCAGAAACTGACCACTAAGTACGTCCGGAGGTATTACTAGTTTTTCGGCGAATGCCCTGGATACATATGAATGGGTGGCCCCAGTATCGAAAAGTACAGATGCATGCAGGTTTAAAATACTAATCTGACCTGTAACAACTGTAGAGGCGGTGGCTACATTCTCTCTGGTCAGTGAGAAAACCCATGCATTTTGTTGGGACCGGGTGCATGTTGACATGGATGCGGGTTCGTAATTTTAAAATTTATTACGTGCAGCGGAAGATTTAGCATAAATAATTTCCCAAATTATTTAACCACACATCTAAGCATGCAACCTTATATTATGTAGACATGATCATATATTAAAATTTTGCAGAAAGTAAACTAATTTACTTAATACCTCGCGTAACTCGAAGGAAGGGACGAGATCCAACCGTAAGCGTCCCTTGGAAGCTCCGCCTCTATTCGCGTCCACGCCGAGTTTTCTTCGGGATGACTTCGTAAAGCCACGAGTTTCGTGCCGACAAGAACTACTAGATTCTCCAAAGGCACGACAAGAATACCAAGAGAGAGATGGAAAGACTAACCACCAAACGAAGAACGGAATCAAAATTCCGGGAGGAAGGAAGGAATTGCGCCCGCTTCTTCTTCTTCTTCGGCAGCTGCTTGGTGGTGGCTGAAGCTCACGGCAAAAGGGGTTCCCCCTTTTAGGGCCGACGGCACTAGAGGAGGGAGAGGGAGAGAAGGAGAGAGAGAGAGGGCTTATTTCTAGATCTCTTAGATTAATTTCCAAGCCTTGCCTTGGTTCCTTTATATAGTAGCCTCTCAATCGCCAAGTCTCCTTTTTATGAAATAAATTTTCATAAGAAATTTATCATATAAATTTTTCTATGAATTACTCCATCATGCCAAGTTTTTATCATAATTTAATTTATAATAAAAACAACCATGTCTCCCTTTTTATTATGGAATAAATTTTCACAAGAAATTTATTATATAAATTTTTCTTATCATGGAAAAATCAATTCATAATTGATTTTATAAAATAAAATAAACTTATTCAAAGTTTATTTTAATTTCCATGAAAATAATAAACCAAACTTCGGTTTATAAAAATATATATATATATTATCCATAATTTTATAAAACAAACCACGGTCGGTTTATTTTATAATTTGAACCAAACAATTTGGTTCTCCCCTTTTAATGTGGCCGACCAAACAAAGAGGGTGGGGACCCTCTTTGGCCGGCCAAACCCAATCCTATACCATACGAATTAAACTCATTTAATTCGTCCAATAAGCCTTCAAAAGACTTAGCCATTTTAAGCTTCCGATGCGTCTCTGAAAAATTCAGATTCGACTTATCTCTCTTGATCGGAAAATCTAATTTTCAACACGTTTTAAATCCCTTGGATTACTCGTAGTGCGTGTGACTAAATAGGCTTTCGATTTATGTTGGCCGTCTATAATTAACCAATTATAGAACGATCATGAGTGGCACCTAGTAGTACATCATGATCCCCAATTAATCGAAAGATCAACGGTTGACCTCAGAAATAATTCTGAAACCCTTTAGCAGCTATAATGAATCGTGCCCCATTCCCTTCACCATCTTATACCCACTTGGTTCAGGACACGGTCTATGTGTGTCAGTCCCCACTAGGCTGACTACGTCACACCTAGCCTAAGCAATGTTTTTCTCGTCCTATGGATTCTAGTTGCTCTCATGTTTCTGAGAGATCCATACTCTGAACATGTGATGCTCTGGCCAGAGGCTTCGAGTAACAATCCGACGATAGGCCTTGGGTATACATCTCCTCGCAAGGAGTGGTGAATCCTTTGTAGGCTGTTCAAACATCTTCGGGCACTTCGGCTTATACCCAACCATCCAGGGTCCACACCTCCTTAGAGATGCTTGCTTAAGATGTCAAAGTATAAGTCTCCATGACCAAGATGACTTGAACACCGTAAGTCAAAGGAACATCGCACTTAAGCTGCAGTAAGAACTTCATTGACATATCTATATGTAGATTACCATATGAAGTTTTACAGCCAGTCACTCCAATAAACTAGTTCCCTTAACTAGCATTCATGTTGTAACGCCCGCTTTTTTTTTTTTTATAGACCATCATAAAGCGGCGTTACATTAACATACTTAGGCATGTAGACATCATAATGCAGCGGAAAACTTTAAACTTACACCTACATGCACTTACTACCATTCCTACCATCATAACCTGGAAGCTTGGCATATTAACTTTATACTTAGCATCATATCATACTTAGCATGATGCCATATTTTAGCATCATATCATACTTAGCATCATGTCATACATTAGCATCATGTCATAGAGTCATATTCAAGTACTTAGTAGTAAAGGTAGAGTTCTATCATAAGACAAACAAACATATGGTCTCTTGGCCAAGTCACTATCACACACATTCTGCAATGCCCTCCCGCTGCTTCCTTATTATCCCCTTGCGTGATCTGCGGTATAAGAAAATAAGACTATAAGCACACAGGCTTAGTAAGACTCTTTCCTACCCACTAAAACCATACGTCACTTAATCATAAACATATGAAACATTAGCATACTTAATGCTTTACTTAGATCGTCATCCTTATCATCACTTAGCATTCATTCGACATGTCATGGACATGGCTTCATCATATTCATAGCATGACATAAACATAACCATAAACATTCATGTATGGCATCATACTTGATATAAACATAAACATCATAAACATTCATAGCATGGCATAAACATAAACATCATAAATATTCATAGCATGACGTAGACACAATCCATAAACATCGTAAACATTCATAGCATGACATAATACTTGGCATGAACATAAAATCATGGCATAACCTAATTAAAATCATGTCATCCTATACTAGCATGAGCATAAATAAAATAATGGCATTCTAACATAACATAAGCATAATTAAATCATGACATCCTAAACTAACATGAACATAAATAGAAGCATGACATCCTGACTTAGCATAAACATAATCAAAGCGTGGCATTCTAAACTAGCATAAAATCATGACATCCTAAACTAACATGAACATAAGTATAATCATGGCATAAAATCATGGCATTAACATAGATAAATCATGGCATAAAAATCATGGCATAAACATAAATAAATCATGGCATAAAAATCATGGCATAAACATAAAAAAATCATGGCATAAAAATCATGGCATAAACATAAATAAATCATGGCATAACCATCCTTTTCATGAACATACTTTTCATAATCATACTTTTCATAACATAATGCATAACATGAATGGATGTATGTAACAATTGTGCATATATATATATAAAGATGCTTAATCTTTAAAACATGCTTTTAAATCATCATCATAACATCATTGGGCCCTGGCTTGTACCACATTCATTCATCATATGCGCGCATCCCTATGTAAATACGAGGTAGCTAATCTCGACCTACTAGGGTAAGGACAGCATCATCGGTAGTCCCGAACCGTAAGGACAGCATCATCGGTAGTCCCGAACCGTGGACAGCATCATCGGTAGTCCAGAACCGTGGACCTTACTTAGGTCCGGTACAAGCCCATAAAATAAAATAAAATACTTTGCATGCTTCATCATTCATAAGTCATTCATGGCATACTTATCATAACATAACTTGTTACGGCTCGGCCCGTCTACCGGCCCATTTACCGGTCCATATGACCGTCGTACCGTCGACCATCGACCGTGCCGTTTAGCATATTCATTCATTCATCATACTTAACCTTCATTCATCATTTTCATTCTTATCATGCATAATCATGGCATATCATTCATAAACATGGCATATCATTCATAACATGGCATATCATCCATAAACATGGCATATCATTCGTAAACATGGCATATCATTCATAACATGGCATATCATTCATAACATAGCATATCATTCATAAACATGTCATATCATTCATAACATGACATATCATTCATAACATAGCATATCATTCATAAACATGGCATATCATTCGTAAACATGGCATATCATTCATAACATGGCATATCATTCATAACATAGCATATCATTCATAAACATGAATCACATCTTACCATAGGGCCATTGGGACCCTTACTTGAAATAAATCTTAAATTTTACCCTATTAACCCTTATATGGCCGAAACTTGTGGAGTCCCATGGCCATGTGAAAATTCACACAATCGCCATCCATCATCCTTATATCATGGCAACACATAAACATAAGTTGAGGTTAAAGACTCAACCCTAACCCTTGGGTCCTTGGGGTTGGCCGAACCATATGGGGCCTCTAGGGTACCCCAAAAATTCCCAAAATTTATACTTAACCTCTACACATCATGAGGGAACATTAAATGACATTATCCTGATTTTTAACATATTTTTAGACATTTAAAACATGGGGGCCGAAACCCTTGAACATAAGGTTCTGGGTTTTGCTTCTTTCATGTTGGCCGAAACATATGGGGCCTCTAGGGTATCCCAAAAATTATACTTAATGTCTAAAAATCATAATGGAACATTAAATGACATTATCATGATTTTTAACATATTTTTAGACATTTAAAACATGGTGGCCGAAACCCTTGAACTTAAGGTTCTGGGTTTTGCTTCTTTCATGTTGGCCGAAACATATGGGGCCTCTAGGGTATCCCAAAAATTCCCAAAAATTATACTTAGTGTCTAAACATCATAAGAGAACATTAAATAACATTATCATGATTTTTAACATATTTTTAGACATTTAAAACATGGTGGCCGAAACCCTTGAACTTAAGATTCTGGGTTTTGCTTCTTTCATGTTGGCCGAAACTCTAGGGTGTCCTAGAGTACTCTAAAAATTCCCAAAAATTATACATAACCTCTACACATAATAATGGAACATTACATAACATTATACAGATTTTTAGCATATTTATAGATCTTTAAATCATGGTGGCCGAAACCCTTGAACCTAAGGTTCTGGGTTTTGCTTCTTCCATGTTGGCCGAAACTCTAGGGTGTCCTAGAGTACTCTAAAAATTTCCAAAAATTATACATAACCTCTACACATCATAAGGGAACATTACATAACATTAAACAGATTTTTAGCATATTTATGGACCTTTAAATCTTGGTGGCCGAAACCTATCAACCAACCTTTCTTGGTTTTTCTTTCTTTTCCACTTCCAACCCCAAAATCCATCAATATATCATGCTAAAAATAATAAAAATCATATGAAACCATTATACCACAGGTGAGGGAGTCTTACCTTAGATTTCTTGATTTTTAGACCTTGGATGGAAAGAAGAAAGAAGACTTGACCACACCTAGCCCTTAGAACCTTGAGAAGACCTTAGATCTTGGAGAAGGAGACCTTTTGTGGAGTTTTCTCAAGGGAGAATTCCTCCTTGTGTGCTCGGCAAGAATGGAGAAGGAAGAGAGGAGCAAATGCAATTGATGGCATGAAGAATGAAACTCCCAAACCCCCTTATTAATCAACCATTAAGGTGGTGAATGAAGAGTTTTCCATGGCCCTTCATCTTCTTCTACCATTTAACCACCATTCACTTCTTTTCCTCACAAGAATTCCTTGCTAGGTGAGTTGGTTAAAGCATTCATTGTTGTACAAGAGATCCAAGGTTCAATCCTTGGCCCATGCACCTTTATTTTTATTTTATTTTTATTTTATTTAATCCTTTTTCTTATTTTCGAAAATTTCCCTTTTATTTCGAAAATTCTCCAAAAAATCACCCATAATTATGCCAATATTCCCAAATAAAATCCTTTTATATTTATATAAATTTTACCCAATTAATACCCATTTTTGGAGCCCATTTAAGGCCCATTAGTACCTAATTCCTCGAATTAAATAGGAAAATTAAACTAATACTTACCCATAATCATGCTAATATGTCTAATTAAATCCTATTTATCTTTATACTAATTTTCACCTAAAATCCACCGATAATTATGGTACTAGCAAGCCCATATAAGGCCCATTAGTGCCCCTTTTTCCCAAATTAAATGGGAAAACATGGATTTTCTAGGCCAAAGTTTGTATTATTACCTCTAGGTCCTTCGGAAAATTATCTAGACATGCTTAATATTTTAATAAAATATTAAGAGAATTTTCCGGGTCGTTACACATGTTTATCTCCGGACATCCCAATGTCTCCAGCCAGTGAGAATCAGCTGATTAGAGAATAACCCATGCTAGTCTCAACAGAATTGATAGTGTCCGTATTTATCAATTCATCGACTAGGGACAATTTCAATACTTCACAATTGCACATGTAGAGATAATCACTAGTTGTGAATTCATCACAAATTCTCTCATGCTGTGAATTGTATTGCGGACATTCAGTAAATGAGTTTAAGATCTCAATCAAATACACAAACATGTATACTCAAATAGTGAATCTTCATTTATTAAAATAAACGATTACAACCATAAGGCGATTGCCTTAGGACACTTTTCTCATATCACTAACAAACTCCCACTTGGCCTAATGCCAATCGCTACGGTATCCAATACCACAGGCTCTAACATGACCCTCAAACTTGCTTTGAGGCAAGGCCTTAGTTAAAGGATCCGCTAAATTCCTTTCAGTGGGAATTTTCTCAATTTGTATATCATTCCTACTTATAATCTCTCTGATCAGATGATAGCGGTGAAGCACATGTTTGGATCGCTGATGAGACCTTGGTTCCTTTGCTTGTGCAATAGCTCCATTGTTGTCACAATAAACCGGTATTGCTTCATCAATGGTTGGAACCACACCAAGTTCTGAGACGAACTTCTTGATCCAGACTGCTTCCTTTGCTGCTTCCGAAGCTGCAATATATTCCCCTTCCGTGGTAGAATCCGCTACGGTGTCTTTCTTGGAACTCTTCCAACTTATTGCGCCTCCATTCAAAATAAATACGTATCCAGACTGAGATTTGGAGTCATCCTTATCTGTCTGGAAACTGGCATCTGTATACCCATGTATTACCATATCACCTTCTCCATATATTAGGAACACATCCTTAGTTCTTCTTAAGTACTTGAGGATTGTCTTGACAGCCGCCCAATGATCCATTCCTGGATCAGACTGGTATCTTCTTGTGACGCTCAGAGCATATGATACATCGGGCCTAGTACATAACATAGCATACATGATAGATCCTATCGCGGATGTATAAGGAATCTTATTCATGCAAATTCTCTCGTCTTCTATGCGCGGACACATAGACTTCAAAAGGTTGATCCCATGCCTGATGGGAAAGTATCCTTTCTTGGATTCTGACATGCTAAACCCTTTTAGCACTCGGTCTATATATGTAGACTGCAAAAGACCAAGCAATCGTTTTGATCTATCTCTATAGATTCTAATCCCAAGATATAGGTTGCTTCTCCCAGGTCTTTCATGGAGAAAGTTTTGGACAACCAAATTTTAACTGACTCTAAGACTGATATATCGTTTCCTATAAGTAATATGTCATCGACATATAATATTAGGAATACGACTGCACTCCCACTAACCTTCTTGTACACACAAGGTTCGTCAGGATTTTGTGAGAAATCAAACTCTTTGATTGTCTCATCAAAACGGATGTTCTAGCTCCTGGATGCTTGCTTCAGTCCATATATGGATCGCCGAAGCTTGCATATTTTGGTTTTGTCAACCGATGTGAAACCTTCAGGTTGTATCATATATACATCCTCAAGCAGGTTTCCATTAAGGAAAGCTGTTTTCACATCCATTTGCCATATCTCATAAACATAGTGAGCTGCTATGGCCAGGAGCATCCGAATGGATTTAAGCATAGCTACTGGTGAATAGGTTTCGTCATAATCAATTCCTTGTTTCTGACGATATCCTTTTGCCACTAATCTAGCCTTAAAGGTAACAACATTACCTTCCATGTCAGTTTTCTTCTTGAAAACCCACTTGCACCCTATGGGCTTAATCCCTTCAGGTGGGTTAACCAAGTCCCATACTTGATTTTTGTACATGGAATCCATTTCCGACTTCTTGGCTTCAAGCCATTTATCCCTTTCTGAATTATTCAGAACATCTTAATAATTGATAGGTTCATCATTGTTAATGAGTAACGCGTCGTTCGATTCACTTATGAGAAATCCGTATCTCTCTGGAATATTGCGTGTCCTATCAGACCTACGAAGAAGTGGTATTGTTTTAGGTTTAACTGATAGCTCATCATTATGAGTTATCGGTTGTGGGTCTAGACTAGGTGTCTCTGTAATGTCTATTGGAGTTTCTTGAACTTCTTCAAGTTCAATGCTATTCCCACTGTTTTCTTGTAAAAGAAATTCTTTTTCTAGAAATACAGCATGCCTTGAAACAAACACCTTTTGTTCCAAGGGATGATAGAATTGGTAACCCTTTGTTTCCTTAGGGTATCCAATAAATAGACATTTATCAGACTTAGCATCCAATTTGTCTGATATAGTCCGCTTTACATAAGCAGGACAATCCCATATCTTTAAGTGAGATAAATGAGGTTTCTTACTATTCCACGTCTCATATGGAGTAGTAGAGACTACCTTGGTCGGGACTCTGTTTAGCAAGTAAATAGCTGTCTTAAGCGCATAGCCCCAAAAGGTAACCATGTCTATCAAGGTTCGGTTATGCCTCTCAGATACACCATTATGCTGTGGTGTATATGGCGGAGTCCATTGAGACAATATCCCATTGTCCCTAAGATAATCTTGAAACTCTTGACTTAAGTATTCACCACCCCGATCGGATCGAAGTATCTTAATACTTTTGCCAAGCTGTTTCTCTATTTCACTTCTGAACTCTTTGAATTTCTCAAAAGCTTCAGATTTGTGTTTCATTAAGAACACATACCCGAATCGTGAGTGATCATCGATAAAGGTAATGAAGTAGCTATAGCCTCCTTGTGCAAGAGTTGACATTGATCCACATACATCAGTATGTATTAGACCAAGCAATTCTCCCACTGGTTTACCTTTTCCGGAAAAGGGTAATTTGGCCATCTTGCCTTTTAGGCATGATTCGCATGTATCAAATGAACCGGGTTCAAATGATTCTAGAATTCCACATCGGTGTAATTTGGTCATGCGTTTCTTGCTTATATGGCCAAGACGACAATGCTATATGTAGGAGTTTATTTGATTATCTATTCGAGCACGTTTGTTGCTAACTTCGATATTGAAAATGTCACCGGTAAATCTAACGTGTAGATACCATTGCATAAAGTTCCGGTCCCATAAAGAACACCATTTAAAGTTATGTAACAACATTTGTTACTAAAAGTTAAATGGTAACCCTTTTCATTCAAGCATGAAATAGATACAATGTTCTTTATTAATGAAGGAACAAAATAACAATTATCCAATTCTAAGACAAGTCCAGTAGGGAGCTTTAGTAAATATATTCCGATGGCAACAGCAGCAATCTTTGCTCCATTTCCAACTCACAAATTCGCTTCTCCCTTGACGAGTCTTCTTCTATTCCTTAGCCCCTTTATGTCATTACATATATGTGAGCCACACCCAGTATCAAGTACCCAGGTGTACGAGGAAATAGAGTGACATTCAATAACGAAGATGCCTGAAGAGGATGGGGCATCGGATGCCTTCTTCTTCAAGGACTCAAGATAAACCTTGCAGTTTCTTCGCTAGTGGTCCTCCTTGCCACAGTGATGGCAAGTGCCTTTTGGTTCCCTTTTCAATCCTTTTGTCCATAGATAACTTATTGGTGTCCAAAATGGAACGTAAATTCAGAGAAGACATGATCAGGTGATTATCTTAGAAATACAAATTGAGGTTATGTGATGAGAAGAATGCATCAATATTCATTAATTAAATCCTATTTATTTTTCGAATTGAATAACCCTTTTTATCAATTCGGGAGATCGTAGGAACATCTCCAAATAGATTGATATCTAACTATAGATAAGAACAACCATGGCTGTGGCCATCAAATTATTATTAGCTATGAAGGTGGGTAATTATACCGATTACATTTTACATATATGTAACTATCACATTATGCTATCAACTAATTGAATGTTTGCATAAATCATTGGGTTGTTAACTCATTAACAAGTATGCAACAATATACATACCACCCAACTGCACCTCTCTTTACATCGACCTTGGCTGTGGCACAATAAATCGATGCTCCAAGCTTAAGGCTGACCCATTAATCAAGAAATAGTTTTAATATGGTTGGAGCTCATTCAACCGTTTAGTCAGGCTTGGATGTGTCCAACAACCAAAACTAAGGATTGACCTCTGACTCCAACTATATTAATCATAAACTAATTCCATGGTTTGAACATGTCGAGGTTCAAGCCGGGCATGGATGTGTCCATCAACCCAAACGAGAAACAAAACTCCGGTTCTAACCATATTAATGGAAGGTATTAGCCTTAATATTTTGTAAGGGGTTTTGGGTCTCATCCTTTTCTTTTAAGCACATTCATAACATATAATTATGTCATGTTCTAACGATTTCCTTAATAAAGTATGTATGTGACTTAATTTATCAAGTCTCATTAATTGAATTAGGAACCGGATTTCCTAATTCTAATTTCATACTTTATTCAAGGAATTGTTTTGGAAAACAATTTCCTAAATTGTCATAATCAATTTCGGAAATAATATGTTTAAGACTTTGATTTCTCTAAATCAAATCTTATTAAATTAAGAGACAGATTCCCTTAATTCAACCACATATTATTTTCATGAAAATCTTATTTAAGGAAATATACTCTATAGGAAACAATTTTCCTAATTAATTTTGGAGACAATAATATGTAAGAGCATCACCTCATAAATCAAATAAGGAAATTATCGTTTGAGAATCACCTGAAAAATTTCCAAGATTTGATCACATATTTTATTTATGGAAAATTAATATCAATAAATAACTTAATTTGGACGGCTCCCCGAGGCTCAATCCAAAGTAAGAATTTATTGATAATATAATTTGGACGGCTCTCCGAGGCTCAATCCAAATTAAACATTTGACAATTTAAATTCAATTTAGGAAATTTAATTATAAAAACTAACTTTAAATTCGACGGCTCCCTGAGGCTCAATCCAAAATAAAGAATTTTGTAAATAATTTAATTTCCAATTATGAATTTAAATGCCAATTAATATTCCCATAATTTGTCTAGACTTTCTTGAAAGAAAGTGCCCAAAATTGCGAGTTTTCCATAAATGAAAAGTTTCCAAAAATAAAAAATTTTCAGAATAATTGTAAGTTTCTGGTACAAAAAAAACTTACGTATTTCCAAAATTGGAAAATTTCCAAAATAGCAAATTTCCAAAATTAGAAAGTTTCCAAAAATGGAAAGTTTTCACAATTATCATAAAATTTCAAAAACAGGGATATTTCAAAAGTTTGTGAAATTTCATGAGGATTTCCAAACTTTGAAATTCCTAAATCTAAAATTTACCATAATTGGAAAGTTTCCATAATTGAAAAATTTTCCAAAATTGAGATCATGACAAAGTTTTCCGCAAAACAATTATATGATTATGTCGAACACTAACCGGCTCTGATACCACTGTTGGGACCGAGTGCATGTTGACATGGATGCGGGTTCGTAATTTTAAAATTTATTACGTGCAGCGGAAGATTTAGCATAAATAATTTCTCAAATTATTTAACCACACATCTAAGCATGCAACCTTATATTGTGTAGAAATGATCATATATTAAAATTTTGCAGAAAGTAAACTAATTTACTTAATACCTCGCGTAACTCGAAGGAAGGGACGAGATCCAACCGTAAGCGTCCCTTGGAAGCTCCGCTTCTATTCGCGTCCACGCCGAGTTTTCTTCGGGATGACTTCGCAAAGCCACAAGTTTCGTGCCGACAAGAACTACTAGATTCTCCAAAGGCACGACAAGAATACCAAGAGAGAGATGGAAAGACTAAGCACTAAATGAAGAACGGAATCAAGATTCCGGGAGGAAGGAAGGAATTGCGCCCGCTTCTTCTTCTTCTTCGGTAGCTGCTTGGTGGTGGTTGAAGCTCACGGCAAAAGGGGTTCCCCCTTTTAGGGCCGGCGGCGCTAGAGGAGGGAGAGGGAGAGAAGGAGAGAGAGAGAGGGCTTATTTCTAGATCTCTTAGATTAATTTCCAAGCCTTGCCTTGGTTCCTTTATATAGTAGCCTCTCAATCGCCAAATCTCCTTTTTATGGAATAAATTTTCATAAGAAATTTATCATATAAATTTTTCTATGAATTATTCCATCATGCCAAGTTTTTATCATAATTTAATTTATAATAAAAACAACCA